>CAKNXH010046664.1:0-12505 GCA_932178445.1 Andricus quercusramuli
CATTTCACCTTCCCTCATACTAATAGGTACGTTATATTTGTGAAGAACGTCAATACCTTTCTCAATGGATTTTCTGTTTTCACTATTACCATCATCATCATCATCATCATCATCATCATATTGTGTTTTTGTTCGATCCGAGTTCGGATTCATTCGGATTGAAAATTTGGTTCGGATTCATTCGGATTGGAAGTTCGGATTGAGTCGGATTAATTTTTGGCCGATTTGGATCGAACGAAATGTAAAAAAAAATTTAGGATTGGTTCGAATTAACTCGGATTGGTTCGGATACAGATTCCGGAATGATTCGGATGATTTCGGATTGGTTCGGAAGGAATTCCTATCCGATACTTTCGCCATGGTTATTATGAATTGTATAGTTTTACAATATTTTGAGTTTCCTTTCAAGTTATTGATTATATATTGAAAATTATGTGGATACTGATGCTGATGATGCAGAAGAAAGTGGAACGCAACCTGAACTGCAAGTTCCAGGAATCTTAGAAGATCGAAGTAACGTGTTTAGTTTTTGATATAATTAATAGATGAAGTATAGTATCTATAACTCCAAAAATTACATTATACCATTTTGGAAATTATCTAGCTTTAGTTTACGTGCCATACTATTTAACTTATAAATATTCAGGGTTGTAAGTATCAGAAATTCATTTTTCTTCTACATAACCTCAAAATTTTATTTCATTCTCATTTTAATTTTACCGACAATGTCGGTATAGCAATAATTCAGATATTTTCTATCAATTAAATAGTTATTTCGATGATTTCGAAAATTTGGAGCGCAGTAACATTTTTTTCAATTCAAGATTCAAAATTATAAACTTATAGTTTTAAAAAGATTTCAATGGTTACACATTTTAAAGCGTTTTAATAAGAAATTTCCAAAAACTAGAAATTTCAATAATTTTCGAAAGCACCCCGTTTCAACTCAGAATTAAATTTCTTTTGAGAAATTCCCGGCTTTAATCCAGAATTTAAATACTTTTTGAAATTTCTCGTTCTCGGTCAGATATTTTTAAAATTAAAAAATTCCCTGTTTCAATCCAGAATTTTAATTGTTTTCAAAAATTTCCCGTTTCAACTAAGAATTAAGTTTCTTCTGGAAAGCTCCTTGTTAAAATGCAGGCTTTTAATTCTTTCAGAAAATTTCCAATTCCAGCTCAAAATTGATTAAAATTCGAATATTTCCTCTTCCAACTGAGAATTTCTTTAAATTGGAAAATTCTGTTCCAACACAGAATTAGAATTCTTTTGGAAAATTCCCTGTTACAGTCCAGAATTTTAATTCTTTTTTTGTAAAATGTCCAATTATAGCTCAAAATTGGTTGAAATTCGAATACTCCCTGTTCCAACTCAGAATGTATTAAAATTTTAAAATTCCGTTTCGACTCAGAATTAAAACTCTTTATAAAAATTTCCTGTTCTAGTCCAGAATTTTAATTCGTTCCGCGAATTACCCGTTCCCAATAAAAATAAGAATTATTTTTAAAAATTCCCTCTTCCATTTCAAAATGTTAATTCTTTTCGAAAATTTCCAGTTTTAGCTCAGAATTAATATTCTTTCGAAAAATTCCTTGTTCCAGTCCAGAATTTTTTTTCGAATTATCGGTTTCGACTCGAAATTATAATTATTTTCAAGAAATTCCCGCCAAGGCCTGGAGCGGATATTGTAAAGAACGAAATCAAAAAGACTAAAATATGTATTGAGTTTGTATTTGTCTTAATATTTGGTACTTGAATATAAAAAATAGTTCACTTTATTAATTTTGCTTCTTATAAAATTATTATTAAAAACAAAATTATAAGAAATTATAAATTTCAAAAATGGCTCTTAACGGGAAATTGGTCGGGGCCAGGTCGGGTACCGATCGGGTGGCCAGATCGGGCCGTGTGTTTCATCAGCGATCGGGCCCAGGTCTGTTTTCCAGATCTGGGCCAGATTTTGCCTAGTCTGGGCCCGGTCTGGGCCATAGCAAAATTTCTACACAGGAGGAAAGACTGAGTCTTATGTCGTCACGACATCGCTAAGATATCGTAAGGTTGTCGTTAAGACTTTAAACTATTAGCTACAATTCCGAGTTCCCGGTTTCGTCATGAAATTCAAGGAATGAAACATGCACTAGATATTTATAATTCAAAAGCGAAAACATATAATGTAATTATTAACATCTATATTTTGAGTTGAAGATATCTGGATACTAAAATGATTAACTCCGATGTTCAAAACGAATTTAGGCTTGCTGCCGAATTATTGAACGTAATTAAGCTTTTTTTAAAGTAATTTCATTTGTTCATTTTCATGTTGAATATACAAATAATAAATACATTTACTTACGACAAGTTTAAGTATAATGTCGTTAGGATGTCGTAAAGATGGCGTTAAGACTTTGAGCCACAAGCTACAATTTGGAGCTCCTTTTCTCGGAATTAAATGCAAAGAACTCTCACATCGGGTTATTCCAAATTTGCATTCTAATGTATTTTGGATAGACCACACTTTAGTAAAAATGAAATCTTGAAATATTGAATATTAATTCTACTAGACTTATAACAAGTGAACAGTGGTCCTACTAGTTGTAACACATTCTCTGATATTTAGTTATAATTAAAAAATACATGCCATACAAATAAAATATATATTTACTTGCGACAAGTTTAAGTCTATGTCGTTAGGATGTCGTAACGATGTCCTAAAGATGTCGTTAAGATTTTGAGCTACAAGCTACAATTTGGAGCTCCTTGTATCGTAATGAGACGAAAAGAAATCTTGAATCAGGTTATTTCAAATTTGCATTTTAATGCATTATGGAGAGACCACACTTTAGTAAAAATTAAATCTTGATTTTTTCTTTGAATATTAATTCTGCTAGACTTATAACGAGTGAACAGTGGTCCTACTAGTTGCAACACATTCTCTGATATTTAGTTATAACTAAAAAATAAATGCGTACTTCCGTCACAAGTTCAACGACTGGAAGCTGTTTCTATATTCCCTACTGAATATGGCCATACAAATAAAAAATATATTTACTTGCGACAAGTTTAAGTCTATGTCATTAGGATATCGTAACGATGTCGTAAAGATGTCGTTAAGACTTTGAGCCACAAGCTACAATTTGGAGCTTCTTTTCTCGGAATTAAATGCAAAGAACTCATACATCCGGTTATTTCAAATTCGCATTCTAATGTATTTTGGATATAACACACTTTAGTAAAAATGAAATCTTGATTTTTTCTTTGAATATTAATTCTACTAGACTTAAAGCGAGTGAACAGTGGTCCTACTAGTTCTAACACATTCTTTGATATTTAGTTATAATTAAAAATAAATGCCATACAAATAAAATATATATTTACTTGCGACAAGTTTTAAGTCTGTGTCGTTAGGATGTCGTAACGATGTCCTAAAGATGTCGTTAAGATTTTAAGCTACAAGCTATAATCTGGAGCTCCTTGTTTCGTAATGAAACGAAAAGAAATCTTGAATCAGGTTATTTCAAATTTGCATTTTAATGCATTATGGAGAGACCACACTTTAGTAAAAATGAAATATTGATTTTTTCTTTGAATATTAATTCTGCTAGACTCATAACGAGTGAACAGTTGTCCTACTAGTTGTAACAAATTCTCTGATATTTAGTTATAACTAAAAAATAAATGCGTACTTCCATCACAAATTCAACGACTGGAAGCTGTTTCTACACGGAAAAAAAAGTTCATTAAACTTTCTTGAAGTATTACAAGAGTCGGGGATGAGAGCGAACCTTGAACAAATTTTCTATATTCTGTATAACTTTCAGGATTTAATATAGAACTAACCTAGAATAACTCTACAAGAATTCTGTAAACTTTATATTGAACTCCGATTTGAAAAAGTTTAATAAAATATATAGAGAAATTCATGAAACAATGCTGAAAACTTTCGTAGAAATCACAATTGAGGTATTGAAAGTTTGTAATCACATAATTATAAGGTTTAAATACCTCAATTCAGTCAAATGTATAGAAAAATTCTTCAAAAAATGTTGAAAAATCTCATAGAAATTCGATTCGAAGTATTGAGTGTTTGTGAACTACTTCAATCTAAGATCCACGAAGGAATAGTAAGGAGTAGTATCCCTGTAAGTGGGGAGTGGGACGAGCGACGTCCAATAATTCGTTAATGCTAGCTACGAATGAAAACTCTTATGCTGCCCCGTTCACATGCGCACTGGCGGTTGCCATGCCATCGATGTCAACACGCGTTTGAAGTTTCGAACTTGTGTATTGAACGAACATAAACAAACGAACATAACCGACATGTGCATCGAGATGTCAAAAGGTAACATATTGAGTGGGTATAACATGTGACTGCGAAAACAGCTCTGCGCATGTGCACGGGGGAGCGTACGAGTTTTCATTCGTAGCAAGCATTAACGAATTCTTGGACGTCACTTGTTCCACCTCTGCTCACCAAACACATAGGGTGATACCACTCCTTACTATTCCTTCGTGCTAAGATCTATAGACTTCAGTTCTTTAAAATGTAGCTGCCCAGTCGATACTGTGCGCAGGCAGCGACTTTTCCGCATCGCTCCCGCGTGAAAAAAAAAAGAATTCAAGTCTTAGAGAACATTAGCACGCGTTGAAAATTAAAATATTAAGTTTGCCAATAACCGACACATCTCTAAATGGTAAATCCACTACCCGGGTGCACCGGAACGTGCACCAGGTCGTTCAAGACGTCATCTACGAGAACTTTTTTAGAATCTAAATTGTATCAATAGCCAAAATAACTACCAATGGTGAGTCGACGATCAGGATGCACTGGAACGTGTACCAGGTCGTTTGGCACGTATTCTACGAGAACTGCTTTAAAATTCAAATTGTGTCAACATCCAAAATAATTAAGTGTTGAGTCGACGATCCAGGTGCACCGAGTCGCGCACCAGGTAGTTCAGCACGTATTCTACGAGAACTTTTTAGAAATTTGAATTGTTTCAACCACCAAATTAACTACCGTCGACTCACCATTGGTAGTTATTTTGGTAGATAAACCTCAAGATTTCTAAAGAAATCATCAAGTCAAGCTCCCTTCGATCGTTTTTTTATAATAAGAAAATATGAGAGAAAACAAAGTTTTCATATTTTTGTTTCGGTCTTACGATCCATTTAGAAAAAATTGAAAAACTAAATCGAGTCGAAATTCCTTTTTATTGACGTTTTGGCCCCATCTGTGGGCCTTCATCGATACAAACATCTTAAAGAATAATCAGAGTCAATCATAAATATACGTCGAAGCGAATGACAACATTTTAAAATTTTGTGAAGTCAGATATCATTCTAAAGTTTTAAAAATCATTATGAAGTTTGTAAAAAAAGTATTGGGAAACTATAAAGTCCAAGGAACTTTCACAATATGTTAAAAAAGGTTGATATTTTGTAATTAAAATTCTGTGAAACAGCTAACAAACTGATCGAACTCAATTTTAAATTTTATGATTGAGTTCGATTATTCTCTGAAATGTTTCTTTCTGATGAAGGCCCATAGATGAGGCCGAAACGTCAATAAAAAGGAATTATGACTCGATTTCTTTTTTAAATTTTTTCTAAATGTATCGTAAGACCGAAATAAAAATATGAAAACTTTGTTTTCTCTCATATTTTCTTAATGGTAGTTAGTTTGGCTATTGACACAATTCAGATTCTACAATAGTTCTTGTAGATGACGTCTCGAACGACCTGGTGCACCTTTCGGTGCACCCGGGTAGTGGACTTGCCATTTAGAGATGTGTCGGTTATTGGAAAACTCAAGATTTTAATTTTCAACGTTAAAAATTGAAATAGATTCAACAGCCTTTAATTTCATATAACTTATATAAACTTATTCTATATAGCTATATAACATCTTATTAATCTTGAACCTACTAGAATTTATAACCAAAAAAGAATTTGCGATTAAAAATTTGTTCGAAATTTAAAGTTTCCCAAATTTAAAAAATGTTAAAGATCCCGAAATTTGTAATTACCTAAATTTTAAACTAAATTTTCGAAATATGATATTCTTGAAATTACTGACGTTATAAATATAAAACTCCAGAAATTTCAAATTTCCGAAATCATTAACCTAGAATTTTCAAATCACAAAAATTTGTCAAACAGCCCTTCACAGCTGTAGCTTATATTTTAGATTTTTTTTTTATACTACAAGTTATGTTAGCTGCGAGGTTTTCTTAGGAGCTTCGAATGCGTAGGTAGGGGGTTCGAGCCCACAGCGAATAATAATTTTAATAGCGTGCGATTATTTGTGTAGTGATTGTTTGTGTAATAGTAAATAATTATGTAGTTAAATATGTGAACAAATATTAAAGCATAATGATAATAATAATGATAATAAAAAAGATTTTTTTTTAGGCTAAAAATCGGCCATGATTTTATAGAACTGTTCTCTATAGTTTCGAGAGTTCTCCGACGTAGACTGTATATTAGCTGGACTTTTAGATTTTCTAGAACTATTCTACGTTTTTCGCATTTTATAGAACTCTGTATTAAATTTTGTAGAATAGTTCGATGCAATGTAAAACCAAGAAGATTTTAACTTTTAATAAACTACCCGTCGTATCCTCTACTATAGGACTAGTTCTATACAATTTAATGAAATTTTTTTTCCGTGTATATAATTTTAAGAAAATAATTATTTTATGCGAAGGATATTACTTGTACATTTTCATTTGTGTATTTATTAGTAAGTTCATGTGATTGTTATGGTTACATTTGAAAAGCAAATAATATTCAATAAATGCTCACATATTGTAATAATAATGACTATTGTAATTAATCATTCTATAAGAAAAGAATTATTCGTCTGGGCGAATCAAAAAATTTCTAATGGGGTCGCTTTAAAAAAAAAGCTCTTTTTTCCAATTTTAACTTGAAATATCAAAATACAAAGTTTCAAATGAAAAACGTATCGGTGGATATTTCCATTCACGAAAATATTGGAAGGAAGTTAATAGCCAGAATATAGTTCGGAAAGACCAGTCCAGGTATAAGGGCCCTTTTACAGGATTACAGATCCGCAAGTTGCGGACTTGCGCAAGTCATGAGTATAGTGAAAATAGAGATTTTTCCGTCAGCGGAAAAATCTCCGAATGGCGGTAATTTGAATGCTCGATTTTTTTAAAATGGAAAATTTAATGTTTTTCAAATTATAGGCAAGTTTATTGAGCTAAAAATAATTATGGACGAATGAAGACAATGAATTAAATACGAAAGTACAAAAAAATTTTCAGTGTTTTGACGAAAAGAAACGAGCACATGCCGAATCCGCTGATTTCTGTCAAAGTTATGTATGCATGAGTTTCGGGTGTTTCCTGTTTTGTCTCGCTTCTCAAACAAACTAATATTTTCGTGCACATAAGGTAAGTGTTTTTGACAGTTGTTAACGTAATAAATTATCATGTTATGTTTGGGGTTATGCCGGCTACGCTTTCGTAAAGACGTGACGTAAGTCTTATAAAGGCTGTTGTTTGCAAAAGCATAATATTTTTGTGTTAACAAATACTGATTACACTTACCTTCTGTGCAAAAAAAATTATTTTGTTGAAAGAGCGATACAAATTAGGTAACATCCGAAACTCATGCATACATAACTTATTTGAGAGAAATCAGCTGATTTCGCATGTGCTCGTTTCTGTTCGTCAAAACATTGAAAAATGTATTTAATTCATCGTCTACATTCGTCCGTAATTATGTTTAGCTCAATAAACTTGCCTATAATTTGAAAAACATGAGAGTTTCTATTTAAAAAAATCGAGCATTCAAATTACCGCCATTCAGAGATTTTTCCGCTGACGGAAAAATCTCTATTTTCACAACTCAAGACTTGCGCAAGTCCGCAACTTGCGGATCTAGAATCGTGTGAAAGGGCCCTGAGGGTTCTAAATTTTTTGCAGTTCGACTCATGTACACGGCACACTCTCTTCACCTACCCCACTCACACAAGTTAAGCGTAAAAGCACTGGTTCGTGGACTAGCGCCTCCGCGTTCCTGGTTCCCTAACTAAGCCTTCCCCTGCCGTCTCGCTCCCCTCAACGTGCGTCAAGGTGCCCATTGCATTGTCGCCTCTATGCCTATCTTCCCTCTACGGTAGAGCATGATCCAACAAACTATGGTCCCGCCACGCGCAAGTAAAAAAAAGTCAACCAATCAGACTGCGGTAAAGAAGATTTTTTCAATTGGCATTAGGGTCGATAGTTTACATTTTTATTCTGCAATCAAGTTATAAGAAATATATCATTTTTCTTTTTAAATTAAAATAAAGTTCGGATTGTTTATGTTTCGTCCTGGACTGACTCACCGGACTCTTCAGTAAGGCTATGTGAATCAGTCCTGCCTTAGACAATACCTTTTTAAAAAATGTTTTTCCCCATTCAATACTTTATATATTATTATTATTATAGATTAGCAGTTCGAACTCGAAAGTTCATTGCCTCATCTACCCGAGACGGCCACACATCTCTATCCTGTGCATCCTCCATCCAGTTTAAGTAATCATGTCCTAGTTCTTTTAAATCATCCCTTACATTTTTCTCCCATCTGTTTCTCGGTCTGCCTAAGGGTCTCTTACCAATCGGTTTCCCTCTTAAAACTTGCGCCACTGTTCTTTCATTTCCCATTCTTGCTACATGCCCCGCCCATCTTAGTTTACGCGTTTTCATTGCTCTATTAATCTTTGCTGACCCGTAGAGAGCATGCAGCTCATCATTATGCAGTTTTCTCCATTCGCCGGTCTCTTCGTCCCTTTTTGGACCATAGATTTTTCTAAGTACTTTATTCTCAAAAACTCTAAACCTATTCTCCTCTCCTTTCGTCAGCGCCCACGTTTCGCACCCGTACATGACGACCGGCATTATTATTGTTTTGTAGATTCTTACTTTGATGTTTCTAGATAGCAATCGCGATTTTAATAGTGTGTTTGCTGCATAGTAGCACCCATTGCCAGCGTGCAGTCGCGCGTTGATTTCCGTTTTAATCTTATTTTCGCTAGTTCCCTGGCGGACCGAACGAACGGAGCGGATACGCTACAGCGTATCCTTATAGTATCCACATCGTATCCTCTCCGTATCATGCAAGAAAAACTCATTAAAAAAGGGAGATGAACATTTCACTTATTGAAATTCGGATTCTACGTGAAATTTTGCGTTAAAAGGTCACGGAGTAATCGCAATAGTTTTTCTTGCAACATTAAAAACTTTCAAAAAATATAATACTTATCGATAACGTGGGCTGAAGGCGACTTCAAATGCATCGTCGACGGATAAAGCCTATGGACTGCTACTGAATGACGATGCGTTTGAAGTCGCCTTCAGCGCACGTCATCGATAAGTATTATATTTATTAAAAGTTTTTAATGTTGCAAGAAAAACTATTGCGATTACTCTGTGACCTTTTAACTCAAAATTTCACGTAGAATCCGAATTTCAACAAGTGAAATGTTAATCTTTCTTTTTTAATGAGTTTTTTTTGCATGATACGGAGAGGATACGATGTGGATACTATAAGGATACGCTGTAGCGTATCCGCTCCGTTCGTTCGGTCCGCCAGGGTTATAATTGACCCGAGGTATTTAAACTCGCTAACCCTTTCGAATTTCATATTTCCGGCTGTTAGATCCCCGTCTTGATTACTTTGTTCAGATCTGACGACGGTCATATATTTTGTTTTCGTTTCGCTAACCTCCAAGCCAATATCTTTGGCTTTTGTGATCAAGATTTCTGCATTTTTAGCTACCGTTTCTTTATCATCCCCTAGTATGTCGAGATCATCCGCATATCCAAGAATTTGTATTACCCCATTGAGGGTAGCACCGGTCGGATTCGCCTGCACTTGCCTAACCACGTATTCTAAAACTAAGTTAAAAAGGACGCACGAAAGTGCATCGCCCTGTTTCAGACCATCGCGGATCGAAAACTCTTCAGATAACCTTCCGTTTACGCGTATTCTTCCCCTACTGCCGCTTAAGCAAATTTCGATAAGTCTAACCAATTTTCTTGGCACACCCAAGAACTGTAGGTTCCAGTACATTCGCGCGCGTATAATAGAGTCGTAAGCTTTTTTAAAATCGATAAATAGCTGATGCACTGCTTCAATAAATTCCCATTTTTTTTCTAGCAGCTGTCTAATTGTGAACATTTGATCGCTTGTAGATCGGTTTCGGCGGAATCCACACTGGTAATCCCCAATGATTTCCTCGGCGAAAGGAGTTAGCCTACCTAAGATTACATTGGACAGGACCTTATAACACGACGACACAAGTGAAATTCCCCGATAATTGTTACAGTTCATTTTATCGCCTTTTTTAAAGATAGGAAGAACAATAGAGTCATTCCATTCCTCTGGAATGCGTTCTGTTTTTCAAACTGTGCGTATTAATTTACAAATTTGTCTTTTGAGGCAAGGGCCTCCATTTTTTATCAGTTCAGCCGGTAGGTCGTCGATGCCCGCGGCTTTGTTATTTTTCAACTTCTTTATGGCCATTTCTATTTCTATATCAGCAGGATCATCAATTAGTAGATCAGCAGTGTGGATTTCGTCGAGATTACCTTCAACGGGGGCTTCGCGTACATTTAATAGTTTATCGAAATATTCTTTCCATAAATTCAGTCTCTCTGTCGCGTCGGCTACTAGGTTGCCATTTTCGTCCCTAATTACTTCCGTTCTACTTTGAAAGCCTTTCCTTATAAAATTGATTCCCCTGTACATCTCGCGCGGGTTATTCTGTTTATTATGCGTTTCTATTGCTAGTATTTTATTATTTTCCCACTCCCTTTTCTTGGATCTATAGAGCCTATTTGTACTTTTACTAATCTCGAGATACTTCTTATATGTTTGATCGCACTTATTTTGTAAACTACTTAGTCTGGCCTTCCGACGTTTTTCAAACCCGAGTTTGCACTCTTCGTCATACCATGGTTTGCTTTTTGTTATTTTCTTTAAACCTATCGTAAGTTTCGCGGCTGTCTTTACCGCCTTTTTTATATTGCTCCATAGGGTTTCCGGGTCCTCCTCGTAATTATTGTTATCGTCTCTCTGTTCTTGGAGAGCGTCAAAGCTATTAGAAATCTCAACTTGATAATTTAATGTTTCTGTTGCTGTTTTGAACTTATCTATATTGAAACGAACTGTTGGCTCTGTGCGGCTTGTTTTCTTACTGATCGCTAGCCTAGATCTTAGTTTTACTATCACGATTTTTCCAACAATAACTTTGTTTATTTCTAAATTTTGCAGTTAATAATATAATGCATTTCAACCGCGGATAGGGGTTGAAACTTAATTATTTTATTTTTTAAAACCACAAACCAAATTTTTATAATACTATTTTGGCCACGGATAGGGACCAAAACTGAAGTAAAAATTCAAAAATCAATACATTTATAACACATTTGTTATTTTTTTCCCAAAAATTGCTATGTTTGTTTGTAAATTTTGCAGATAATAATATAATGCATTCCAACCGCGAATAGGGGTTGAAACTTAATTTATTTTTTGAAACCATAAAAAATTTTTTTTTTTAAATAATACTATTCCGGCCACGGTTAGGGGCCAAAACTGACGTAAAAAATGAAAAAATATCAAATTCATATCAGTTTTGAATCAATATTTATCAACCAATAAAAAATAATGTTTAAAAAACTTATCCTTTATAATTTTCCTTCCATCTCCCTTTCTTTCAATACTTCTGGTTACATCTGCGTAAATCGGGGCTTGATTCGGACGACACTAAGTAATCACATAATATAACTTTGAAACATGGACACAACTTAGACACCTTTTTTGTCCGATTTAATAAGTTTTATGAAAACAAAATTTAGGATATTTTAAGAATTAGGAGAAATTTTTATTATTGGGTTCGAGAATGAACCTTCTCGTCTGAGGCCGCCCAGGAACTAAAACGTTTTTCGGATTATACCAATCTCTGTAACATGAAACTTTAAAATTTTTAAGGAGAGGTCAAAGCTGTAAACCCGACAACATCGCCTTAAATGCGCTTGTACCTAAGGGTCTAATATGGGCAAAATTCTGTGATTTTCCTTCGCGCTTATTTGTAAAGCCGGTTGATATATTCTGGAAAATGAATTTCTAACGGGATATAATATTTGTCTTTCATTTTTAATTGTAGTGCACAATATGCAATCATCTGTAGTATAGTAAGATTTAAAAAAGTTTTTGTCTTATTACTAAATCGAAGCTTTTAAGCACTCTCGATCTAATAGAAAAATACAAAATTGATAGAACTTCAACACGTTTTTGTTTGTTTGTTTATTACAAATTATTTCTTGTTTCAATTTTATAATTTGATATTTATATTGGCAGCAATCATAACGAAATTGTGTTATTTCTCAAGAAATCGAAGCTTTTAAGCACTCTCGATTTCGGAAAATGAAAAGAATCATTAAATTTTTTATTAAAGTTCCAACAAGGCTACTTTTAAGTTGAATTGCAATTA
>CAKNXH010046665.1:0-17264 GCA_932178445.1 Andricus quercusramuli
CTTTTTCTCCTCTCTTTAATTTAGTAACTTATATTAGTCAAAGTATTAATCATCTTTTCGATTTAAACTAAGTTACCGAGCCACCAATGGCAAGGTGATTCGCAATAAAACAAGAAGCACATGTGAAATTACATCATATTCATTCTTCTACATATATGATGATTATATAGGGAGTATTATTATTATTATTATATCGCTCATAAGCTGGGTACTTAACAATGTATATATATTCTATAATTTCCGTATGTTAACAACTTATTCACTTTGTTTAGAAAAAATGTTTAATACTACAACTAGTGAAAATAAATAATTTTTTGACAAAATTATCTTGTTTTATTCTAAACCATAATAAAAGTACGTAAAAAAACTTTACATGAATGAAAAAATAATTTTCATAATACGTTGAACCAGGACGTCGTAAACTACATCGTAAACTATGTCGTAAAGTGCGTCGTCAACTATGTCTTAAACTACGTCGTAAACTGTGTCGTACACTGCGAAGTTTACTATCCCAATTTGCGAAGCAATATAAGACGTCAGTTACGACATAGTTTACGACATACTTTGCGACGTAGTTTACTACGTACGTTGCGACGTAGTTTAAAACGTCGAAATTTTCGATAGGGATTCTCTCGGCCAATGAAAAATCCTCCTGGACCCATGAGCAGTATTCAATTGTACGATCGTTTTGAAGCACTATTAGGGATATTTTTGAAATTATTTCTTATCGCGTTTCGTTACCTTTAAATTGACCTGAAATTAAAATAACTCATTGTTATTAGTGTTTTATTTATTATAATATGTAAACGTAAGTTAATTATTCAACTAATCATTGACATACATCCAAATTGGACTTCCTAGATCTTTTCATCTGTTTATTCCATGACCTTCGAAATATCTATTTTGGTAAATATTTTGCCTACGTTACTTAGTAAGGTATTATTAGTGCAGTTAGTTTTATCACCTTTCCCCTTATGACGTTGAACGATAATCGCCTTTCTCCAGTCATTTAGAACTTCCACATATTCAGCGCACATATTCATCAACTCGCTCAGTCACTCAGAAAAATTCTCGTCATAGCTCTTGTGCATTTCATTGGTAATACTATCCACACCAGCAACCTTACTATTATTTAAATTCTTAATTCCAAACCTGATCCTGGAGGCACCAAGTCCTATTTCGCCACTTTCAGTGGGACTTTCTATCGTATTCTCTTCTATATCACAGTTGATGTGTTCCATAACTTCACCTCCATACAATTTCTTGAAATCGTCCATTCCACTAGTATTCTCAATTTCGACCAACTCTGAACTACTACTTTCTTCCCTCGTCTTCTCCACCCATTTCAAAAATACATCATTTCTTATTTTCATCAAAATCATTTTGCATTTACTCATCTTCTTCCGCTTTGGCTTTACCTTTGTTTTCTTTAACTAGTATTTTTGCTCTCGTCTTCTTATCTCCATAATCATTTTCCATTATAATTCTTCCCTCACTTCTAAGACCTATAGTAATCAACTTTCACAAATACGATCGCTTCTTCACGCTAACAGCCACGTGGCTTTCATAATTCGGCCAAGCATATCCAGTCATTCTTCCTAAAACCGCAGTAGCACACACTTCAATCGCACTCTTCATAATGAGAGAGAGCGAGAGAGAGAAAGAGAGAGAGAGAACTACAGAGTTAAGATTGATATATTACTTACCCAATTCCTAATTCACCGAACTTTTATTTTGGAAGACCATGCGTACACTAAACATAATCGATATATTTTTTCGCGTGGATGTGAATTGTCAAGAAAAATTTCATTAAAGTAGGAATTCAGTAAGTATCACACGGCTTTGAACAGAACCAAAATTCGTCCGCCGTTTTGGTCTTCTCTCTTTGAACAGAGTATAGATAATTCTGGCATAATCTCTAAAAAATTCCACAATATTACAGAATATTCCATATTCTTTACCCTGATTCAAGCTACATTGTGGTTAATAATAAGTGTGGGGATTGTATTTTTTTTAATCCAGACATAATTCATGAAACCTATGGAAAAATAATAATTTAATTTTTTCAATGTTTCTTATTAGCATAATTGAACCGCCGCATCGTAGAACAGGATATAAAATATTTTTGGCGGAGAGTGGGGGGGGGGCTGCAGCTGTGGTCTAATTAGTAATTAATACGGTAAACATTAAGAGAAAGAAAAGTAGAATTCACCTTGCTCAACTTTGAATCGAAGTACTCAAGGTAAATCGTGGAAGAATGGTGATGACGTGGAGGCACATTGAAATATTACAAGGAGAAATCTAACGAAATAAGATAAACCAGGGAAAAGCTTCATTGCCCTAGACCCAAATTAATAATCGCAGCTGAAGGATCTTGAGATATTATCATTTTATCATTGATAGTATTGAGATTGACTCAGCAATACCTTGCAAGCGGAATTTAAGGGTCAAGCAACCGTTTTCCATAATATCAATATATATTTTGTAGGAATTGTTTATGTAAGTTGTTGACTTTGAGGTCAGGTGAATTGAAAAGAATTAAGTTGTTTCAAACGTTTCGGCACAGAATGGTGGACCTCATCAGTAAGTTTTATTAAATATGTGAAAAGTACCTAATGTCTTGTAGGTACGCAGTTTTACAATTAGAAGTGTTATTCATAGGTTATTATTTCAGTTGGAAAATTACAAAAATTATCTAAATGAAAAACTTCTATTTTATTTAATTTTATTAATAACCATTGATTAACCTTACCGTATCATTGATACATGGTTTTATATTAACGCAGTACAATTTATGAAAAAATAATGCCAATGTAGTTGATACATTTTTTTGCACAAATCTTTAAAACAAAATTTTCAAAAGTTGTCAGAAAACATCGCAATCGAAAAAAACTTTAAAAAAAAAATTCTTCAATGACGTACATTTAGTTTAGAAAACAATTATTTAATTTTATTTACATTTTTTGTTATTTTTCAAACAATCTGTTTGTATGAAAAAATGACCTTCAACACAATTTTTTTGTGTACGAGAGAAATAACGTTAAGTGATTAATTTTTTTTGTTACCATGAGGAATTATGTATGTGAAAGTGCAATTTTGTTCCCTTTCGAATCCCACTGTAGTATCAATGCGAAATTGTTTAAAACGTTGTAGGTGAATAATTATTCAAATATTCTTTAAACAGATTTTCTTTTTCTTATCGACGAAAAAATCATGAGAAAAATGTTAACACAGAAAAATTACCAATTGTCAAGAAACATCATATTTAAACCATTTTTTTGCTTGATTTCTTGCATACAAATTTCCCTTTGAAAAAGTTTCATGTTTCTGAAAATTTTTCAATTTTCATGTTTCAAAAAAAAAGTTTTGCTTTTAATTTTTCAAATCTGAAATGTGTTGATTTATCTGTTACAATTGAAAATTATTTTTGTGGCAGTAGAATCATTTCAACAATGACAATGTAGTGAAAAATAAATTTTGTGAAGAAACATCGTAGTTGAATAATTATTTGATTATGCTTTGAAATTCAAACGCTTTAGCTAAAGAATTCGTTAAAATATGTGAAAAACTGAGATTATCAAACACATTATTATGTTCTATAGGAATTAATTCTTTTCTCACTGAAGACTGTGGGAATAAAATGTTTAATTCTGAATCAAATTGCATTAGAAATTATCAAAAATATTGTATTTGGTGATAATTTTTCAAGTATTCCTTAAACTACAAGTATTCTTCGAACATTGCTAAGTAATGATTAACACTGTTGTAAAATTAATAAAATGACAAAAAAATTCCGTGGAAGAATTATTTAAAAAATCATTTCTTCATCGACGTATATTTAATCAAAACCTTTTTATTTACATTTTTTGGACGGAAAATTATATTTTGAAATCGTTTAAAAAAAATATGTATCCAAATTTGATGTATGTTGAAAAATGATCGTTCTCAATTTATTGAAAGAAGTATAATAATATTATGACTAACGTTGTAAGAGTTTGCACTAGATATTTGGCATAATGACGCAATTGTTTTCTCTAGAGGAGAAAAGCAAGATTCTAACGTCAATGTTCAATGAAAACTGAGTGAAAATACCTGATTGGTTAGCGATGTATGGGCTATAGCAGCGTTTCCCAAACTTTTTTCGCACTTTCCGGGGAGCGGCAGGGTCTCCACCCTCAAATTTTTTCACAATACTGGAACCTAAGAGACACGGGACGCCTGTCATTTAGACGCGGATGCTTGCTTAGCGCAACCTGCCCATTGTTAGAGAATTAGAGCCAGTTGAGGAAAATGAAAATTTGGTAAAATGATAATAAATTGAACTTTGATAGGCTGCGTTAGATTGGTTAGATTATGACAATAACGTTGAAAAAAGATAGACGAAAATCGGATAATAACTTCAAGAGCTATCCATTTGTTATACCATTTATATATTCATAAGATTTTTAAATGTTTCCTTCACTAGTGCAGATATCAACCAATTTTCAAGAACTTTTTTTCATTTTTTTTTAATTATTTCACGGATTTCATTCAGCTAATTGAAATTAAATTGAGCCATGTCTTTATAATTTCAGTTATTCTAACTGGTCATTATCGCATAACAATGAAAGGGTTATTCGTGGCAGGTATACGAAAGCAGCCGTCTGCTCGCAGCGGGGAGCCTGCCTCGAAGCCTGCCGAGCTACCGGGCCCGGGGTCACATCCCCCTACCAAGCGGTAGGGTATCTACCCGCGGTAGTAGTTTGGGAAGGGCGCACTCGAATTGAACCAACGGTCAACCACCCTTACCTTTTCATGTACGAATTGAGCCCGGTGGTTAAGTAGGCACCTTTGGTGTGCTCGAATTGAGCCTAAACTGCCCTGCCCATCAGAATTATAAATATGAAACTAAATTATCTTATGCAAGCAAAATTATCATTTTGGATACAGCAACATGGATTTTAAACTTAAGACATTTCAGTATAAATATTTATATTCTATGTAAAATGGATGTTTCATAAATCAAATACAATTTTTTAATTATTTGTTCATAATTCCAAAAGTTTTAAATTGGAAAAAATTAATCGAATTCTCCATTATGAAAAAAAATTAAGCAGTATGGGTCGGAGATACATTAGGCAAATATTTGATCAAAAAGTATGATTTATTGCTTCATTTTTTTTTCTTTTTCTTTTTTTTCTCCTTCTTCATCACCTGATATGTACAGTTTGGAAAAAAAATATTAGTAGGCTGGTTTTCGGTAATAAAACAGAACCCTATAGATGCAAAATAGCAGTTTTATGTAAAATTCATGCTCAGTACGGTATTGTTTCGAATTTTTTAACCGTGAATTATTTTTATTTGATAAGTGTCAAGTTTCCCAATCGAGGTCCCAGTCATTTTCAACTAATTTTGAGTTATTTAAACAATTATTATTTGCTCAAACAATTTTTTTAGCTTTCAAATCATGAAAAGTTATTATATTTTGGGATAAATGAAACTGCTGACGAATTTTAAGTATGACATTTCTTCTATAACGTATTTGGTGATAATTTAAACAATTTTCATTTGTTCAAACAGTTTTCCCTCTGTCATTCGTAAAAGTTATTATTTTCTGAAACTAATCACAAAACTAACGAATTTTTAGAGTAATATATTTTTTTAATCTGATTTAGTGACTATTTAAACGATTCTATTTGTTTAAACAATTTCTTCGCCCTGTAAATCTTAGAAAATATGTACTTCCTGGGGTGGATAACGCATTTAATGAATTATAAGAGTGATATTTTTATGTGAAAGACAGTTTGCAATTATTTAAACTACTAATCATCATTCACTTGGGCGTTTCCATAGGTGAGGTGGAGAAAATTCTAATTCCTTTTTATCTGTTACACTATGTAGCTTATTATTTAGTATTTTGTTAAGGCAAAACTCATACCTTAATTCTTGAATCGATAATAATTTTTTAAACAATTTTTTTCAGTTACTTTATTAATAGTTATACTTTCAGATCAATTTCATTGATAAAAGAAACTACTGATTAATAAACGACTTAGCGTAAGATATTGAATTAAAGTAGAATTTTCTTCATCTTTCCAATAAAGAAGAGCAACTGATATTGTTTAAATAATTTCAAACTGTCTTCCACAAAAGTATCATTCTTAACATTATTTACTTGCAACGTTAATTCCAGAAAATAATAACTTTTTACAATTTACAGAATGAAAAAATTGTTTATACAAATGAAAGTTGTTTATAAAATTGCCAAATATCTTAAACAAAAGATATTACATTTAACATTCGTTGTTACTGTCATTAATTCCAGAAAATAATATAACATTGTACAATTTACAGCAGAAAAAATATTAAAATAAATAAAGATTGTTTGAATAATTACCAAATATGTCAAACAAGAATTATTGAAATTCTTGAACTGTATCATTTATCCCAAAAAATAACAATTTTTTACGATTTACAGACGAGAAAAGTTATCCAATAAAATAATACATTTTTCGAAAATTGAAAAAAAAAACAGTTTTAGTGCAAATTTTACAGAAAACTTCAAATAATTATTACCTCACTCTGAGTAAAAAGTTAAAGATGAGTTGAAAATTTCGGAAAAACCCGTGACTTTCTAAATCCATTCTTAGAGAAAATCGCTAAAAAATTATGAATTGTTTGAACAATATTATCATTATTAATTATTACTACACTCCGAGTGGAAACTAGAGAAAAATTTGAAAATTAAAAAAAAACCGCAACTTTCTCGCATTATTCAAAGATCTAAGCAAAAAGTTGGAAAATAGTTGAAAATACGGAAAAACCGACTTCTTAAATCTATTTTCAGAGAAAATTGCTAAAATTTATAATAAGTTGTTTAAACAATTTGTTATAGGCTAAACAGGAGAGAGGTCAGTTTAGGCTCAACTCGAGCGAAAAATAAAAGGGGCCCACCAATGTTCAGGTCAAACACTGACCGCTGGCTCAATACCAGCGCACCCGTTTGGGAAACGCTGGGCTATAGGGTCTCATATGCAATGAGATAGCGGGAGGAACATTTTTTTCCCCAGAGTTTATGTTACATCTAGAAAAGCCAAATCTATCGGCGACAGTGGGGTAATGGTTTTTTTTAGAACAGGAAGGGACAGCAATAAAATTTTCAAGAAACCACTTGTGGACTGATTTTTCTTAAGTGCAGTATTTTCTTATTCTTTTAGTAAGTGATCAGTCTTATTTCTAAATATTTCAACTTTCTATTTCAAAATTGGAATGAACTACTGATTTATATTTCATTTATTTGCATCTTTCATGTGAAATTTCAAATATAATTGGGAAAGACTTTCGGTATCTGACCTTTGTGTCTTATGGAACAGATCGGAGGCTCGCTTTTCTTCACCCACAGAAAGGAGCCCTTCAGTCTCTCTTTGACCATCTCTCTCTCTCCTTCTCCATCTCTCTCCTTCTCCATCTCTCTCTCTCTCTCTCCTTCTCTCTCTCTCTCTCTCTCTTTTGTTATTTTTTTCTGGATATAAGTGATAGAATTTATTAATCTTCTTCAGGAAATATAATTAGCCTAATTCTAAATATAGATGCGTAATGTAAATGCCACACAATGTGTTCTTTCAGAGAAGTCATATCGGTCCGCACCGGTATTTTATAAACAAAGCTTGACTAAGCAGGCAAAGGAGAAAATGCGTTTTAGGAAAGGGGCCGTACGTAAATTACGTAACGCATGATCGACCCTCTTCACCCCCCCCCCCCCCCATGTAACGAACTGTAACAAAATGTTTCTACCCCCCTATTGCTGTACGTAATTTATGGTTTCCAGAAATAATAAGATATGGGACTTGAAACTAGTGGAAATTAGTTGTATTTAAGATAATGCGTGCTGTGCAGGGAGAAAACTTCATTTGCAAAATTCTATGATTTTTCTTCGACCAATTTTTTTTCTTTAACCATTAACATTCAAATCCCATTAACATACATATACAAATCAAAAATTTTGAAATTCATTTCTTTTAAACAAAAGAAGTGACTTTTCTACGATCAGAGATGACTTCTTAAGAAAATACTTAAATTTTCTACAAAATAATTAAATTCTCTACAAAACAATTGAATTTTCAAAGAGATAGTTCAATTTTCAACCTTAAAAGAAAATTCCTAACAAAAAAGTTTAATAGTTGATAGTTCAACCTAGAAGGATGAAATGTAATTGAAAAAAAATTAATTTCAAAATCAAAAAGACGAATTTTCAACAAATAAAAAGATTTCTCAGTGATGAAAGAAAAAAAAGTTCACCTGAATTGTTGATCCTGAAGGCCAAAAGACGAATTTTCTGTAGAAACATTGAATTTTCAACCAGCAAAATAGGAATTTCCAGCAAAAAAATTAATTTTCAACAAAATAGTTAAATTTTGAACGAAAGAGGTAAAGCTTCATTAAAAACAAATTCAACAGAATAGTTCCACTTTTACCCACGCAGTTAAAATTTCGATTATAGAAAATCAGTTCTCAACTAAATAGTTAAACTTTAACCAAAAAGATGAATTTTCAAATAAAAATATGAATCTTCAACGAAAAAATTATTTTTTAACAAAGTGATTCAAACAAAATTTTCAAAAAAAAAACCAGTTTAAATAAGAAGTAAATTTTCTACGAAGATATTTGAATTTTCAACCCAAAAAGACGAATTTTCTATAATAACAGTTGAATTTTCATACAAAAAGCATGCCTTTTTAAAACAATTATTTAATTTTTAATCAAGCAGTTGCATTTTCATCGAAGAAAGATCAATTTTCTACTAAAACAGATGACTTTTCAAATCAGAAAGACAAATATTAAAAAATATAGTTGAATTTTCATCGAAAAAATATTTAAATTAATTTTTCTACACAAAATGTGAATTTTTCTCAAAAGATAAATTTTCTACGAAATAGTTGAATTTTCAACCAAACAGTTGCATTCTTATCAAAAAAGATTGATTTTCTGCTCAAATAGATGAATTTTTTAATAAAAAATATACATTTTCCAAAAAATAGTTGGATTTTTATCCAAAAAACATTTTAATTTACTTTTCAACACAAAAATATGAATTTCTGTCAAAAAGTGAATTTTCTACGAAATAGTGGAATTTTCAAGCGAAAAGATTAATTTTTGAACCAAACTGTTGCATTTTCAAACAAATAATAAAATTTACAACTAAAAGGATCATTTTCAGGAAGAAGCAACCGCAAAGAAAGAAATATAAATACAAAGCAAATAAATTACTCAGAAGAATGTTATATCAGGATCACCGAAAAACTTAATTTTAAAAATTCTCTAATTTTTCCCTAACCACCTTTTCATTTTCCCTGACCATTAATATTCAGAAACCAGAATATTAAATTTGTAACATTTTGAACCTAGAAACTTTTATAAGCGGAATATAATAATTTCAAATAAATTTGAAAATTTTCAAATCTATTCGGTTTGACAGTTATTTAAACTTATATAAATCTCGGACTTTTGTAAGATTTTTTTCCAAATTCAGTGGTGAAATTTGGTGCTGAGTTTTTCTGATAATTGTGGTGAAATTTGAGGTGAGTGGATTGTGGATGTGTGTAGAGGGGTTCGTTTGTGAGGGATTGATTGAGGGATTGAAAGATTGACAAGGGGGTGAGGATGGTTTTGGGGATCAAGACAGATTTGTGTGGAAGTTGAGGTTAGGTGGGTTTGAGGTTTGTGACAGGGTGGGAGGACCAGGTTGGTCGTAGCGTGTCGTAGCAGGGCAGGGTAGAGAGGGAGAAAGGCAAGGCAGGTAGACGTGACGGTAGATGGAGACAGAGAACGATAGAAGGCGGGATTGTTTGAATTGGATTCATGGCTAGCGGAGCGAATACTAGTAAGGAAAGCAGGGATTTGGATCAGGAAGTTTTTAGTACACCGAAAGGGGAGAACAAAGAAAGGAGGGCAAGGGGAAAGTATCGCAAAACAGTAGAAAAGGATAGATTGAGGGCGAAAAGCGTGGGATCAATTGAGGCATTCTTTGAAAGGAAGAGAGAGGAGCGGGGAAGCAGTGAAGACAAGGAAGTTATAGGGGCAAGCTTGAAAAATCCAAAAATGGATGAGAAAAATAAGGGGACAGAAAGAGATAGAGATCAGGCTAAAGATCCGATGGAAATGGAAAGATTAAAAGAAACGCGCGAAATGATGATAGAAGTGATGGGGATGTATGAAGAAAGGCAGGAGAAAAGGGTGGAGGAAATTAGAAAAGAAATTAGACAGGAAATGGCCGAACTTAGGAAAGAAATGAGGAAGTGGGAAAAAGTCAGGGAAAAGTTAGAAAAAAGGATGCAGATGTTGGAGCAAAGACTAGAAAAGAAGGAAGAGCCTGATAAAAAGGTGCAGGAGTTGGAAGGTAGAATAACAAAAATTGAAAGCTTAAACCGTGAGTTTGGAGGTGGGGAGAGTGGAAAACAGGAGAAGGAAAGGCTGAGAAAAATAGAGCAAAGAATAGAAAAAAAAGAGAGAGAAGAAAGAAAAAGAAACATAGTGATAAAGGGTCTAAGATTAGAGGGGAAGGAGCTGAGGGAAGGAGTGGAAGAAGTACTAAAAAGGATTGATGCTAAGGTAGAGATAGAGGAAGTGCGAAGTGTAGGAAGGGAAGAGCGAAGAGGGGAGAGAATGGCACTAGTGAAACTGAAGAAATGGGAACATAAGAGGGAAGTGATGACAAAGTCGAGGATGTTATATGGAAGCTCGGAGAGAATAGAGGATGATTTGACGTGGGTAGAAAGGAACATGCAGTATAGGTTAAGGAAAATAGCGGAAGAGGAAAGAAAAAAAGGAAGAAGAACATGGGTTAAGTATGGGAAAATACAGATAGAAGGTGTATGGTGGAATTGGGATGAGGACAGGGAAGATTTAGTAAAAAATGAAGTATCGGGAAACTAGAAGAGAAAGGAACAGGAGGTAAAGAAATAAGAAATAGTGAGAAACCAAAAGAAACAGGAAACGAAAGTAGGGAAGAATGGAGGATATGCTACTGGAATATAGCAGGCTTAGAAAGAAAGGATAGGGAGTTCATGAAAAATGTGACACAATGGGATGTAGTTGTAATGATGGAGACGCGGCTAGATGAAAAGGGATGGGAAAGAGTAAGGGGAAGATTACCAAGAGGTTACAAATGGCAGGTTCAAAATGCAAAGAGGAAGAATAAAAATGGCAGAGGAATGGGAGGAATGGTGATGGGAGTAAGGAACGAATGTATAAGAGAGGATGATAAAAAAGAGTTGAAAGAACATAAAGAAGGATTAATAGTAGAAGAGATAAATATGGGAGGAGAGAGGTGGAAGATAGTGGGGGTTTATGTGAACGGTGATATGCAGGAAAAATCAGAGGATATGAGAGAACTGATGGAAGAAAATAAGCATGAGAGTAGGCTAATAATAGGAGGTGACTTTAATGCGAGAACAGGAGATAGAGGAGGAAGGGAATGGGATGGAGAGCGAGGAAGAAAATCCAAAGACAAGATACTGAATGGGGAGGGAAAGAAGTTGTTGAAGAGCCTAGGGGAGATGGGATGGTTTATCCTAAACGGAAGTATAGAGGGGGATGAGGAAGGGGAATTTACACGTTCAGGAGGAAAGAGGGGAACGGTAATTGATTATGTGATAGTGGATGACGAAGTAAGAGAGAAGGTTAAGAGACTAGAGGTAGGCAACTACATAGATTCGGATCACTTTCCCGTAATAGTGACGGTAGAGGGAGAAATGATTAATAACAAAAACGCTAAAAAGGAAGCAAAAGTGAAGAGAGCAGGAAGAGGGGATTGGTCAATGGAAGGTGAAGAACAGTTTAAAGAAAAAATCAGGAATATCAAAATGGGGGAAGAGAATTTAAACGAGGAAATGGAAATAATGGTAGGAGAAATAAAAGGAACATTAGAGTGCACAAGCAAAAAAGAAGTTAGTGATGGAGGGGATAGAAGTGGATGGGATGAGGATTGTAAACAGAAGAAGAAGGAAGTGAGAAAGGTATTAAGAAAATGGAGAAAAGGGACAAGTAGTGGAGAATAATATAGGAGAAAAAGGAAGGAGTATACTGAGATGTGTGATCAAAAAAAAGAGGAAGAAAATAAAAGGTTTGAAGAAGAAGCGGAGAAGGCTAGGACGGAAGAAGAGGTTTGGAAGGTGGTAAATAAAGAGAGAAGAAGAAGGAAAAGAGTAAACCAGGATATTGAGATGTTAGAATGGAAAACATATTTTATGGAATTACTAGGAGGGGTAGAGAGGAGAGTTAGGAACGGAGGGAGAGATGGTAGGGAAACAGATGAGGAGGAGGATATTACAAGAGAGGAAATAGTCAAAGTATTAGGGATGATGAAAGATGGAAAGGCACCTGGTATAGATGAGATTCCAAATGAAGTATGGAAATATGGGGGGACAGAATTAGAGGAATGGGCGTGGATAATGTGCAATAGAGTATGGAGAGGAGAGGGGTGGCCAGAGTTATGGAAAGAAGGAGTAGTGATACCAATAGTGAAGAAAGGCACAGGAAAGAAGGTTAAAGATTATAGAGGAGTGACACTAATGCCAACACTGTATAAAGTATATGTGACTGTTTTATCGGAAAGGTTAAAAAAAGAAGTTGTGGAGAAAAAGATAGAGCCACCGAATCAGACAGGGTTTAGAAAAGGGATGGGGGTAATGGACAATATATATGTTCTGAACTACTTAGTAAATAAGAGGATTAAAAGGGAGAAAGGGGCAATGATAGCAGTGTTCGTGGACTTGAAGGCGGCGTTTGACTCATTAGACCGAGGCGAGATAGAAAAAGTTATGGTGAAAAATGGGATAAGAGAGGGATTAATAAAGAGAGTATCGGAAATTTTTAGAGAGACAAAAAGCAAGGTAAAGGTAGGAGAGCAGGTGGGAGATAGTTTCTGGTTGGTGAGAGGGGTAAGGCAAGGATGTCCTCTGAGCTCGCTTTTATTTAATATATTAATATCAGACTTGGAAGAAGAAATGAAGAGAAAAGGGTGGGGAGGAGTTAGGATAGGGAACGGAAAGATATATACACTGGCATACGCAGACGATATAGTGTTGATGGCAGAGGATGAAGAAGGGATGGCGGGCTTAATTACCGGATTAGAGAGATACTTAGATGGAAAGAAGTTGAATTTAAATGTAGAAAAGACAAAGATAATGAGGTTTAGAAAAGGAGGGGGAAGAAAAAAAGGATGGACGGGAAGATGGAAGGAGAAAAAATTAGATGAAGTAAAAGAGTTTAAGTATCTGGGATATACCTTGCAAGCAAATGGAGATCATAGAGCTCATATAAGAGAAAGGATAAAAAAAGCAGCAGGGGTAATGAAACAGATATGGGGAATAGGAAAAAGAAGATTTAAAAAAAATTGGAGAAGGAGAATGTGGTTATTTGACACGCTGGGATGGCCGGTATTAGGTTATGGAGCAGAGATATGGGGATGGAAAGAAAGGAAAGAGATTGAAAGTTTACAAGAAAGGTATATAAGGTGGACGCTAGGGGTAGACTGGAGGACGCCGGGATATATGGTGAGAGAAGAAGCGCAAAGGGATAAATTAAGTACTAGAGCGGGAAAGAGGGCATGGAATTTTGAGACGAAGCTGAGGGAGGGAAAGGGAGGGGAGTTAGCGAGAAGGTGTTTGATGGAGGTAGAAGAAAGGAGAGGGAGGGCGATTGAATTAACGAGATGGGAGGAAGAAAGGAGGGAGTTCTTTAAGGCTAGAGATATAGAAGACGGGACTGGAGTCAACTATGAAGAAGTGGAAAAAAGGGAGAGAGAAAGGCCATTAATAGAAAGATGGGGGATGATTGAGGAATCAAAATATAATATATGGTATAAAATGATAAAAAAGGAAGGAGTACCAAAGTATTTAGAAAAGGGATGGGGAGAGAAAAGATGGACAAGAATAGCAAGATTTAGATTGGGAAACGAGGTAAGGGCAAGTATGTATTGGGAAAAGAAAGATAACAGGAAGTGCAGAATATGTGAATGGGAAGAGGAAACATGGGAGCATGTATGGGAAGGATGTAGGAGAGGAATGGAAGATAAAGGAAGCTGGCAAGAGAATGTGGTAAAGATTCTAGGGGAGGATGGTTTGGGGGAAGAGTGGATGAAGGAGTTAGAGGATGCTAGGGGAGCAATTGAAAACGAATGAAAGAATGGATGCAAAAAATGGTAAAATGGAGGTACAAGAGAAGTGAAAGAAAAAGGAAACGGAAGTCGCTTAAATAAGAAGCGTAAAGATTTGTAAGTAATAATTATGTAATAGCATAAGTAGATTAAGATGCGTTTGCGTTACCGCTCTCTCTCTCTCTCGCTTGCACTCTCGCTTTCGATCACTCGCTCACTCGTTCGCTAACACGTCCCAAATTGCGCTAGCGTCAAAAATAGAGTTAAGGCGTTCGATATAAGATTTTATGTAAATAGGTGTAAATAATTGTAAATAGTAAGGATAAGATTTTATAAAAAATGTAGAAGGAAGTGTTGTAAGAAATGGAAGTCATGTAAACCCTTAGGGGACACATTATGAATAAAGAAGAAAGAAGACTAGGTTCCTTTTTTCACTTAACAGTTTTCTTTGGTGCGTAACGTTGAATTCATATTAAATTTCTGTAGAATTTCTGCGAGATACTTATTTAATTTGTGAATTTCCGAAAGTTACATACATGAATGAAGGACCCCCAACCCCCTTCAGTAACAAATCGTAAAAAAATCTTTTCACTCCTCCCTCCCCCTTATGTTATTAAGTTTCTTGAAAATCTTAAATGAAAAGTGTCATTCACAAATGAAAAATAAAAAAAATGAAACAATGAAAAATTTAAAATTATGAATATATTAATTAAAATCGTTTTGAAAAATAAAAAAAGATTTGGAAGTTTCAATCGGATGCATACATTTAATTAATTACGTAAGGCATTCAAATTGAAATAGTTCAATTTTTAACGTAAAAATCTATAAATTATTTAATTATAAACAGATTCAGAATCGTATTATAAAATCAATTTTATTATAATTCTATTTTTAAGAGTCGTACTACAGTTCAATTTTAAAAATAAATACTTAATTTACATATATTTACAGTTTATCAACTTAACATTTTTCTTGTATTCTTTTTTTTTTTGTCGAAGTTAACCCGTACCACCGAGCCTTTGAAATTGACATGGGGTTTTAAATGGGAAAAGCTTGATTTAGAAAAAAAATGTAAAAAGAGCTACTTTTGTGAATTGTTATTATGCTTGGAAAGTGACCCTAAAAAATGCAAAATAGCAGTTCTCTATTGAATTCATACCAAAAACGGTGTTCTTCAGATTTTCTTCACAAGAATTATTTTTAATTAATAAGGGACGAGTTTCCAAGTATTTTGTAAATAAGTTTTTATTATTCAAACAATACTTATTTGTTTGAGAATTATATTTTTGTAGTGTATACGGATCCTGTATGTTTTGCCGGTTTTTAATTTTCTCTTCCGACATATTTTGCCGGATCTTAATTTTCTCTTCCGGTAAGGACCCCCATCAAGTTGGCCCCCCGAAGTTCACATTTTTCAAATTTTATGTTTACATACGTTTGTACGTCGTTTGTACTGTTTGTACATTCAACCATTTCGTTTGTACCCTCTTCGTTACCAAATAACGAGCAAAATTGATTTCGGGGGGCTAACTTCATGCATCCCCCCGAAATCAAAATTTCTCAAATTTTCTTTTTGCACACGTTTGTACGTCGTTTGTACTGTTTGTACATTTCATACTTTCGTTTGTACCCTCTTGGTTGCCCAGATACAGGCTAATCAAAATTTCGATACTGCCCCCCGAAATTTGAATTTTCCAAATTTTCCTTCGGCATACGTTTCTACGTCGATTGTACTGTTTGTACATTTCATATTGTCGTTTGTACCCTCTTGGTTGGCAAGATAGAGAAAAATCAAAATTCCGCATCTGCCCCCCGAAATTTGAACTTTTCAAATTTTCCTTTTGCATATGTTTGCACGTCGTTTGTACTGTTCGCACATTTCATATTGTCGTTTGTACCCTCTTGGTTGCCCAAACAGAGAAAAATCAAAATTCCGCATCTGCCCCCCGAAATTTGAATTTTTCAAATTTTCCTTTGTCATACGTTTGTACGTCGTTTGTACTGTTTGTACATTTCATATTGTCGTTTGTACCCTCTTGGTTGCCCAGACAGAGAAAAATCAAAATTCCGCATCTGCCCCCCGAAATTTGAATTTTTCAAATTTTCCTTTTGCATACGTTTGTACGTCGTTTGTACTGTTTGTACATTTCATATTTTCGTTTGTACCCTCTTGGTTGCCCAGATAGAGAAAAATCAAAATTCCGCATCTGCCCCTCGAAATTTGAATTTTTCAAATTTTCCTTCTGCATACGTTTGTACGTCGTTTGTACTGTTTGTACACTCCATATTTTCGTTTTTACCCTCTTGGTTGCCCAGATAGAGAAAAATCAAAATGCCGCATCTGCCCCCCGAAATTTGAATTTTTCAAATTTTCCTTTTGCATACGTTTGCACGTCGTTTGTACTGTTTGTACATTTCATATTTTCGTTTTTACCCTCTTGGTGGCCCAGATAGAGACAAATCAAAATTCCGTATCTGCCCCCCGAAATTAGAATTTTTCAAATTTTCCTTTTTCATAGGTTTGTACGTCGTTTGTACCGTTTGTACATTTCATATTGTCGTTTGTACCCTCTTGGTTGCCCAGATAGAGAAAAATCAAAATTCCGCATCTGCCCCCCGAAATTTGAATTTTTCAAATTTTTCTTTTGCATACGTTTGTACGTCGTTTGAACTGTTTGTACATTTCATATTTTCGTTTGTACCCTCTTGGTTGCCCAGATAGAGACAAATCAAAATTCCGTATCAGCCCCCCAAAATTCGAATTTTTCAAATCTTCCTTTTGCATAGGTTTGTACGTCGTTTGTACCGTTTGTACATTTCTTATTGTCGTTTGTACCCTCTTGGTTGCCCAGACAGAGCAAAATCAAAATTCCGGACGTGCCCCCCGAAATTTGAATTTTTGAAATTTTCCTTTGGCATACGTTTGTACGTCGTTTGTACTGTTTGTACATTTCATATTGTCGTTTGTACTCTCTTGGTTGCCCAGATAGAGACAAATCAAAATTCCGTATCTGCCCCCCAAAATTCGAATTTTTCAAATTTTCCTTTTGCATTGGTTTGTACGTCGTTTGTACCGTTTGTACATTTCATATTGTCGTTTGTACCCTCTTGGTTTCCCAGACAGAGAAAA
>CAKNXH010046673.1:0-12455 GCA_932178445.1 Andricus quercusramuli
TGTCAGCTGGTGACATATAATTAGTTCCAAAAACTTCACACTCACACCTAAATAGTCAGTTTTTTTGCTTTAATTAGAAAACTAAAAAGGCTATAACTTTTTGACAGGAGAAAATAAGGTACGCAATGAAATTCTACATCGAGATATAGTCTTTCAAAATTGAAATTCGAAAATGTTTTAGAAAACCTCCAGGGGTCTCCCCACTCTCGGCACAAGATTACCAATCACAGCTCAAGCAGATGACTGCCACGCCAGTCGTATGTTTTCACGACTCACTTTTCAGACGGCCCTGCAGTCTCATAAAATGCTGGGTTCGGATAAAATATCGTACATTACTCGTAGTGTTACATCTGTCTCTTTACGTGGAGCTCAATGTTCGCAGAAAGACTTGAAAAACCATGGTCAGTTGTCATGCAAACGTTGATCTCCTCGTAAAGACGTGCCTAACACTATTAGTAGTGTAATATACTATTAAATTTTAATTAAATGTATATATTTCCGAAGATTACTTGAGTACTTGAAATACATCAGTTTTCAGCTTCGAAAGCGTGAATTTTTACATTTCAATGACTGAAAAAAAATGATTGTAAACCGGGAAATGACCGGAAAGTGGTTGCTTATATTTTAGTAGCCATCGTTATATTCCTAATACCTGCTCATGTATCACAAGAGGCTACTAACATTTTCATTATATCGTTTTTAATTCCAGCTCCCAGAAACGCGATATGAAAATAAAGGTGGCGTCTTTATGACTGGTATAGATATTTTCAGTAAAGAGGAAAAACAAAAAATTGAAGAACGCGCTAAGCGTTTTGGACTGACTGACAAAGAAATATTCTCTCGCTTGAAAGAATATCAAGATTTATATTCTAGGTAAAACTTATAACAAAGTTTTTACTTAAATCAAATTTATATTTTATATTAATTTTATATATGTGACGTGCGCCGAAGAAAGGGGGCTTACTCTAAAAAAATCGAAATCAAGGTTTTTACACCTTTCGATAGTTTTTGAGTTTCTCTGTTTAATGAAACCATCGAGAGAAAAAAATTCGAGTGTTATTATTGTTAATAATTGAATTATTGGGTACCCGAGAAATTAGGCTTTCGCTCAAGAGCTCGGGATCCCGTGAAACGCCTCCCACCGCTCACCACTACATCTCCGCGTCTCATCTGTACCCGTCCATGAGCCGCGTCTACGACCTATCTCTTTCCTCGTGAGAATGTAGTGGTAAGTGTAGAGGGAAGATTTCCTCAGTCTTCCATCTCTCCTAAAAGTCGCGTCTAACCGGCCGACTTCGACCGCTCGCCCTGAAAAATCTCACTTTTCAGAGTAAGCCCCCTTTCTTCGGCGCACGTCACATATACCTATATTTATATAAATTAAATTGTTATAAAATACTATTTTGATCCGTTATTGTTTTAATTTTGAAATACAAGTTCTCAAAAGTGTTAGTTGAATGAATTTAGGTTTAAAAATTCCTTTGAATCTCATGTAACGCACAAGATTGATCATCGTGTCGTTTGAACTTGTCTTTGAAAGTTTATTTCTATCTTATAGCATGGGCATCACGGAAGAAAATGAAAATACTAAGAATTTTCGGCTGAACGTTTTACATATAAGAGGAACTGAAGAAATGAGTACAAAAGACGTATTCCAATACTTTGAGGACTACGCACCAGCTTCGATTGAATGGATTAACGACGTTTCATGTCAGCATTCCTACTTCATTAAATTTTTTCTATAATATTTGTTCAAAATATATGCATATAAAACAAGTATTAAATTCTTATTCTACAGGCAATGTTGTGTGGCTCGATTCTGCTTCTACTGCAAGAGCGTTAGTGGGTTTGTCCAAGAAAATAATTGGTGTGGGCAATCGAACACGAACTGATTTAAGCCCTAAGTCTAATGACAGCAGTGACGAATGTATTATCGAAGTCGATAGTGAAGATAAAAATGAAGCAAACGATGATAAAATGGATGAAAATTTTACTAGCGGGAAAGAAATTCACGTGAAAAATATAAACTATCCTCTGCCTCCAGGGGTATGGAGAAAAGGAATCGATTGTCCCAAGTCTAAAGGAATTTTTATGAGATTCGCTACAAGATCAGATAAGAAACAACAACATGCAGAGAAAATGAGCGAATATTACAAAAAGTATGGAAATCCCAACTTTGGAGGTATGGTTAATATAATTTTAGTAAACTTTTCTCCTCAAGATTTTGCAATATCTTTAATATTAGCTATTGTGTTTATTTACTGTAAAAAATAGTAAAGGAAAGAACTTCGTTTCTACGAGAGGAAAGAGAGAAAGTAGGGGAAAATAGTAGATAAAATAAACTTCGTTCCTACGAGATGAACGAGAGAAAGAAAGGGAAAAAATAGAGAAAATAAACTCCGTTTCTAAGAGAGGAACGAAAGAAAGAGAATTAAGAAGGAATCCGGAAGTAATTAAAAGTTGGAAAAATCATCCTCGAGAGCTTGCGATGACTGGATGTAAACTGGTAGACAAGTTTTCGCCAGTAGTAATCGTTTGACTGAAATTCGTGTACCCAGAATGTTTCCGATGCTGTAAAAGTCCTGTCAAGAACTCTGTATTTTTTCGAAATCAGACATTAGTGTATTTTTAGATTGTTAGCGGTAACAACAGCTGTCAAAAACTCAACTGTTTTTTGCTTTTACACTCATTTCATGAGACTACATAAAAAGATGGAAATCAGTCTCCTGGATCATAATTATGAACTTAGTTCACAGATCTAGCAATACGATCTTATTTGAATTCAAAATTAATATGGCATTAGTAGCTTAAAATTATAGGAACCTAAGAAACTTCAAATTGATCTAATAAATGTGATAGGGGTTGTTCTTTATGAAAGTGTAACAGAAAATTAAAAAAAAAATTACTTGTGTAAAATTTTTTCAACTAATTCTGAATTTTGAAACAATTTTAGTTGGTTTAAACATTTGATTTTTTCAGGTAAGTCGCGAAATGAATGTATTTTCTAGACGTTGTGAGTTTATTCGTCAATAACAGAAAAATAATTTGTTTAAATAATTCAAAAATCATTCAAATAATACCTATTTGTATAGCCTAGCTAGAAAAAGCAGGAGAAACATTTTAATTCACCAAATTTTCGACAGATTTGAATATTTTAAAGTAATCATTTGTTATCTAAGAATACTCCTTTGTACAAATGTGACGTTCTGCAAGAAAAGGGGATACTTTGTAGATTGTATTTTAGTATATATTAGGTTCTTGATGAACAAAGATCAAAAGCATCGATTTTGGGGTTTCGATGGGAAATCATGCTTCAATCTGTGCTCTATCTCGTGACATTATACACATGTCCCGGAAGTGGGTAAATGTTATGTTTGAAGAAAAAATATAATACGTGCGCATGGCATTCGCCAACTTTCGATTCGTTTTTCCGGAAAAGCGGGTTTTCGAAGTTCCAACTTGAAAAAGGCAATTCGTTTTTCAACCTAGAGGGTTCGTCTGGGTTCTAAAATTTCGGGAATTTATCCGACTATATGCCTCTGTACGTAATTTCATATTGACAAAGTGGGCCCTTTCCTTGCGGAACCTCAAAAATTTTAATTTTTTAAACAATTTATTTTCGGAACGCATTTTCTCTTTTATTTTGGTAAAAAATGCATAAATTGAATAAAATAAGTATAAAAATTCTTCAGAAAATAATTCTCTAAGCAAATTACATTTTAGCTCTAAACTGATGTCATTTCGATTTTCGTCAAAAATTTTTTGTCACTGTTATAACAAATATGTGAAGAAACAGTAGAAATGGCCATTGGTTTTCAATACCTCGGCTTTGAAGTCTTTCACAAATTAAAACAATTCTATTAGATATTTGAAAAAAATCATAAGTATTCTTCAACATATGCTTTACAAATAGCTGAAATATTCCTTAAAAGAAGCTTCTCGATTCAGCGGTTTTATCTGAAAAATTGAAAGGTCAATAAAACTAATTATTTCCGAGTAAAATACCCTCTGATCGATAATGTACATGTCTGAAGGTCAAGAGAAGAATACTTATTGGTTGGTGTTGTGTCCAACGCCACTTTTCGTACATGCTAAAGGAGACATACCGACACTCGAGGTTTTTTTGGCGCCACACTCAGTGATCAAGTCCAACGCGGTGCCTCATTGATATTTTGTACTTTAGGACCCCCTGATTCTCTCGCCTGAAGGTCGAGAGAAGGATACTTTTTCATTGGAGCCACCCCCAAAGGCACTTTTCATGTATGCTAACAGAGATATACCGACACTAGAGGACTGTTTGGCACACGTACATGATTTAGACATATACATTATCGATCAGAGGGTCCTAAACTATAAAATATCAAAAACGCACAGAGCTGGGCATGATCCCTGAGCACGGCCCCAAACAGTCCTCAAGTGTCGGTATGTCCACTCTAGCGTACACAAAAAGCGACTTTTGATACGATACGAACAAAAAAATGTCCATTTTTCTAATTTTTGACATAAGAACTTTTTATCGGGGAAGTCATGATCTACAACATATCAAAAATTTAGAAAAATCCACAGAGACCTTTTTTTCAATGCATTTTGTGCGGGGTCCTTTAAAACTTGAAAAATTACAAATAAGCAATTAAAAATTTGAAGTATTAAAAACTGAATTTAAAAGTGGACCATCCAATATAGAACAATATTCTTGGTTTATAAGTGTGGAAAATTAAAACACTAAAACTTAATCAATGATTAATACAATAATTTTGAAATTGTAAGCATTTTGAGTCGAATAATTGTTATTTTTTATGTTATGGTCTTCAAAATTTCACAGTATTTCCAAATAAGATATTGAAAATTGTATGATTAACAATTGAATGTCCTGGCACTTAACCATATTAATCCAAAAGTCTTTGCACTGGACGGTTTTTTGCAGAACGTCGTGGAAGATTTTTAAGCGCAAAATGAAAAATCATCTTTGTAGTATTTAAACAAATTCAAATTTAATGATTTTTTGCAATTTTCAAATTCCTGATACTGGGCGCCATTAATCGTTAAAAATGCAGTAAAAAAAGTCTTATGGAAGAATTTTGTAAAATGAACACCTGTCGTTCAATTAAAGTGCAAATGTCATTCATAAGGTATATTTTCACCTCCAAGAACGACAGGTGTTCATTTGACAAAATCCTTTCACAAGACCTTTTTTACTCAATTTTTAACGGCTAATGACGCCCAGTATCCAGAATTTGCAAATTAAAAAAAAAGATTCTTTAAAAAGGCCTCCACAGATAATTTGCATTCTAAGTTTTAAATAAAAAACCTTTCTGATAACAAGAATTTTAATCGGAATCATTAAAAATGAAATACAGTGAACCCCAGATGTATGCTCGATTCTGGGACTGACCTTGGACCTAACTCCCCAGAGTTATGTTCACTCCAAACCTAAATAGTCAGGGTTGTATGAACAGTTTCCGGTGGATTTTACCACGTGGTAAAAAATATTGGGCAAATTGTTTTTTCTTCGTCCCCTAGCCGAAAGCACGTCGTCGCGACCGCATTTCTGTCCAGGAACAGTGGCTTTTGAGGCCTGCTAGAATTAACGCGATCTCTGATTGGCTGCGAGATTTTTGTGGCTCGCTGACGTAGCAACCTGACGTAGCAACGATCAGTATTGTGTTATTGTGTACTTAGCCTCTGAAAAATATTTATTTTGACAGGTGAATGGAAAAAAGAGAGCGTCGGTGTGTTCAACCTCAAAACGATGAAGAGGTATTACGAAAAAATGTAAAATAAAAAAGATGTGTTTTTGATACCCGCCCCGACCAGAAAAACCTCGGCTCCGCCTTGGCTTTGCAAAAGTCGCGACCGAATCCCATGCATCCGCTCAGCTGACCGAGAGAAGCAGCAGCAGCGCTACGCGAGGTGGCCGGGAGCACGTGCTGATGCACGCCACAAAAGAAAAAGCATCCGAGCTAGCAGCCGACAACGTATTTTATTAAATAAAATTAATTATTATTAAACGTACTTTCGGCTGGTGATGAAGAAAAATAGTATACGACACACGGCCACAAATATTGGATGCCTGGCGTGCGTGATATGAGGCCTCGATTTCGCCTCGGCCTTCATATCACACACGCCCGGAAATCCGACTTTCTAGCCTTGGGTCGTAATATACTATTCGAATACGGAGACGTGCTTCAAACGTTTGCGGGCCGTTGAGCATCTCTTTTAAAATGAGAGCTTTGTCTTCAATTATCGGTCTAGATACTCTGTCTCTCACTTGATTAAACCATTAAAAGACAGCAGCATCCAAAAACACATCACTTTTTTGCAAAACGAAGCGAAAAACACAGTTTTCACCATTCTCACGTCAACACTTGACAGTTTGATATTACAAAAGACTACAGTGGGACTTCCATGCCTGAAGTCCATTGGACCTCTATTTCTTCAATGTGAGATAGACAGGGACGATCCGATTAAGTTCCAATGACAGGTCTTTCGAAACTCATACTCTCTCTCTATTTCTGTCTGTCCAATACATCTTCTTTGTTTTTTTTTTTGTCGAATCATAGAGCCTATTGAGTAGCTACGACAGCGCCACCAATTCAGAAGAAATTTGAATTTGAATTAAATATTAACAAGAAATCTTATAGCAATAATTAATTTTGAACCGTCGCATCACATTTTTGATTAAAATTAATTGATATTCAGTGCTCTTTTTCGTTAAAATTGCTCTAATAGCTTTGAGATACTACTTTGCGATATATATTCGCGTGTCGGCTTAAGTTGGCTTATGGCATCGGAAACCCATTGCTGGTCGACGCGAGCTCGCCATCGTGCTTATTCACTACGTGTGTGCTTCCCGCTTCGAGTGAACTGTCACAACATTATGCTGCAACGCTTCTGTTTTGTCACGTCTCACACCCCGCGTAGCTCCTCTGAACCCTACCCGTGCCGCGGCGTCAATTCTCGTAATTCATAACTCTGGAGACCATATCTCCGGGGTTCACTGTAATATCAGACAGAAACTTTCAAACTGCTAGCGTTTAAAATTAAACAATTTCGAATTATCCGTACTTGAATACTTCAACTTTTTCAAAACGCATATTTGAAGCTGTAGATATTAAAAATGGGAGGACCATTTAATTTTTAAGTGTTATAAAATTGTAAAATTTCATATTAAAAACAGTTTTCAGTTCGAAGAGTTCAAAATTGAATAATTTTAAGTAAAAATGGATATTTTCCATTGTTAAGCTTTGAAAACTGTATAACATCCAGGGTGGCTGTAGGTCAGGAAAAACTTGGAATGGGAAAAATACAGGGAATTTTGTTGGTTATAGAAAGTCAGGAATTTCGTAAAAGAAAATTGCAAAAGTGAAGGAATTTCTGTAAGAGGAACTATAAATTACCTTAAAAAATAATACATTTCAAAATTACTTACTTCAATAAGATGAAATATTATTATAAATATAGTTTGAAAGTTAAATGTTTCAAAACGTTTCAAATCAACAGAACTAAACAATTTTAAACTTACGGCTCTTGAAATTATAAAAACGTCGGAATAAAATACTCAAAACAATTCAAAAAAAAAACTTCAAAAACTACATACGTTTTTAAATTTATAACTTTCTGAATTAAATAAGGACCAATCCCTCGGTAAAGAAACCATTTTTTTAAATTGAAGCCTACGCCTACCAAACCCTTATTTAAGGTGTTTGCCGACCTCTTCTTGGACAGTTACCGTATTTCTACTTCAAATTAATTATAATCTAATAATATACTTTTAGGTGCGCGAGGAATCCTTACAGAATCTCGGAAAAGAACGTATCGTCAAACAACACTAACTAAGAAAAGATCGAAAGGAAACTTATCGGATGAAGACGTAAAAGGCAAATCGAAAAATCCCTGGGGTGACTTGTCACAAACTTGGGGAGTCAACGACACGCTGGAAGAAGATTTTATACAAAAATTTCACGTACCAGATCAGACAAACAATGTGAAAGAGAGATTAGGCTCCAAAAATCATCCAAAAGAGACACTGTCCGTATCAGAGGAATCGGATAGTGAATCTGAAAGTGACAGCGAAGAAGAATGGTGCAAAAAAAGTAAAGTACTTCGAATGCGCATGCATGCAGATGACGAGGAAGAAAAAATGCAAAAACGTCGTAGCAAATTATGTACTCAGGTTGGTTAGAAGCAGTTTTTTTTAATGATTGCGAAAATAACGCAGCTCCACAAAAAAAAATCAAGAAAATTACCCCTGGAGTCTGACTATGTCTATCATATGTTTTCGGGGTCGCTGAATCCAAATTCGGGGTCCATTTGACCCCATCACGTCAGGATTTTCCATTACCTTCAAATATAGGCCCAAAAACCCAATAAAGCCTCTATCCATTGACTACTCAAACCCAAAACCCCTTAACCCCATAACCTCAAAATGCCATAACCCCCAAACCTGGTAAAAAAGACATATGCGTATTGAAGCCCTGGAACACAGTATGCTCGAGCCATGCATGCTTCTTGAGCCTCAAACCCACATTCTTCAATAACCTTATAAATCCGAAACCCTATAACCCAGTGAGAACGAGAGTTTCGTTGGGAGAACCTACGTTTTGCCGAACCCAGGAACAACGACGAGGACGTAGTAGGCTTCCGTTCCCTTTGGGGTGCTTTATTAACAGGGGATCCGACCCCTTGAAACGTGAACTTGTTTCGTGTGTTTGCCATGACGGCATAAACGCTGTTATCCAGGGTATCTGCCAGATCACGAAATAACTCCGTTGTCCACCCTGCCGATGAAACAGCACTGGAACGGCACTGGGCTGCCAGTGCGGTTTCAGTGACTGTTTTTGCTGATTTCGGCACCTAAACGGCAATGAGGCTGATGCGACAGTCATATAATGGTTCTATTGTATTCGTCACGTACCGGACAGGCAGAGTGGTTTACAGTAGTTGGCCGCCGCCAACCCGAATCCCATTTTAAAATTTTCTTTAAATTATTAACACTTTTTTTAATTTATGAATTTTCTTATGATATATATTATATACTTATAAATTATATACTAATATACTATTCTGAAGTTGAATTCGAAAATGTTGTCTGTTTTGGCGTATCTCATTTCATTTACGAGATACATTATATTTATTCAAATTTAAACTTTTCAAACAAAAAGTTTGATATTTGAAATTATCTAAACTTGTAGATTCTGAATTTCTAACTTTCGCAGAGGTAATTACAAAATTTTACTTTTTAATTTTTAATCCCTTTCAGCTTGGTAGCCTATTCGCAGGTATAAAGGGAACATCTGCAGGCATTTAAAACTGAAATCTGAGTAGCTTCAAACGAGCAGCACTGGAACAGCACTGAAACAGCACTGGACAGTGCCGTTTCAGTGCCGTTTCAGTGCTGTTTAATCGGCAGGGCATCGTCAACTAAGTGGAGATGCCCTGGATTGCAAAAACACGAAAAAGTAGTACAGCAATGATGTCCGAAAATTTGACTCATAAGAGTTCGTACATAAGTCTATTCTCATCGGGTTATGGGGTTTCGGAGTAATGCGGTTATTAAAGAATGCATATGTCTCTTTTTTTACCGGGTTTGGGGGTTTTGGGTTCATGGCATTTTAAGGTTATGGGGTTAATGGGTTATGGGGTTATTGGGATTGAGTGGTCAATGGATAGAGAATTTATTGGGGTTTTGGACATATTTTTTAAGGTTATGGAAAATCCTGACGTGATGGGGTTAAATATGGACCACGAATTTGGATTCAGCGACCTCGAAAACATATGATAGACATAGTCAGACTCCAGGGGTAATTTTCTCGATTTTTTTTCTGGCACTGTGTAATCAATGTTAATTTCGATGGGTTATACGAAGAGTAGTCTATTGTTTTATTTCTCGTACAAAAACGCCTATCAGCTTTTGAAGATGGTCCTTTGAACACGTTCTCTGGTAGTAGATGACGGTGCCATCTTGAAAGCTGATAGAAGCTCTTGTACTAGAAACGAAACGAAATCCGTCAAAAATTAAATCAACAATTTTTTTCGAGTTTTTTTTTTGGTGAAAATTTTGAAATACTTTTTGTTTCATATTTTATATAAAACAGCATCTTGTTTTACAAGATGACTATGAGTTTCATCAAAATCCGAAAAAAAATGTCGGAAATATTACCATCAGCACAACTAACGACTTGAGATCGAGACTTGGTAGGCCGAGAAAAGAGCCTGTTCGAGATGCGATTCAGATTGTAGTAACAAATCCATCAATAACACATTATGAATCTCCGAAAGCAGATGCATCAGAGGTAATTTTTGTTTTTAGTTAATTAATAGAACATTGTAATTTTCTTTAATTTTCGTGGTGTATGAAAAAAGATTTCACATATCTCTTGAATAAATTCTAGGAGGAAGGAGAGATATTAGATTCTGAAAACGACGATCAAGAAGAGGTTGAAAATAACGAAGAGTCAGAAGAGGAGGAGGGTGAGGATGAAGAGGAGGAGGAGGACGCAGAGGACGAGGATGTGGAAGAAGGCGAAGCCGATAGTGATAATGATAGTGAAGTATCTGAAAAAGAAGTTCGAGGACCAAAGGGAAGCGTGATAAAAGTAGTAGCACCCAAGCCACGCATCGCGTCTACTGTTTGGGCCAGATTAAATCATAAATCAGTCAAAAGTGAAGTGAAGGCTGTGAACAATAGGTACGTAAATATTTCATTTAATGTAAATAGAGTAGGAAAACTTGTAGAAAAGAGTTTCTGAAATTGGTATTTTCGTTCTCAGTTGATTTCTTAATGGTCCATTTAAAAAAAATCATAGTCTAAATTTCACAACTGTTTGGCAACAATCCTAAGCAATTATTATTTGTTTAAAAAATATTATTTTCTCTGCCACTCATGAAAACTTAATATTTTCTGAGATTAATGACACAGTTTATCATTTGTTTAAACAATAAACAATTATTCACTTGTGGCTGTTCATGGCGTAAGTTGGAAAAATGTGGTTTTTGCAAATCTCTTTAACTATGTCGCTTATTGACTATTTTCTTCTTTCGGAAGTTAGACCCCGATTGCTTAAATACTTTTTTTAGTAAATTATAGTTTTTTGTGTGATTAATGGGCATATTTAATGAAATGGCGCTGAAAAAACGATTTCAAATTTGCTGCAAAGAAATTGTTTAAGTAAATAATAATCATTTAATAAATTGGGTTGTAACTTCTGAAAACAAGAAAGTAATTAGTAATCAGCGAAATATTTAAAGAGATTCGAAGTAACCAAAATGTTCACCAACAAATCCTACGAAAAGCCAAAAGTGAATCATTTTTCATTTTTTAAACAATAAATAAACTGTTTCATTAATCCCAGGAAATAATCATTCTTTATAGTCGTGGCCAAAACCTTGTGAAGTTTGGACTATGACTTTTTTTTTAAATGGAACCTTGAAAACAAACTGAAATATTTTTTGCAAGAAGTCGCACCAAAAATGGAACAAAAATAATAATTTTAGAAATCAAGAATCATATTTGTAGTGTAGATGAATTTTAGAATGAAAATTGTGTTTATGTGTAAAACTGAAACTGCTTTACTTTCTGAAAAACGCATTGAAATTTTTGTAGTAACCTTCATAAAGTGTAATAATATACTGAATACAAATAAATAATTTAATGAATATTATCTAAAATCTTTTTTTTTTTATAAATTGAGCACTTTTTATTTGAAATAATAACATTTTTAGAATATTATTATTACCTTTTTACAATTATAATTATATTATTACAAATATTCTTCGTGCTCTTTTTGGCAGTGTATTTATATTTTTATCTTTCTTCTTATTTTATTAGGAACCATTAAAGAAGTGACACAGAATTTCGCAATACGAAATCATAGATTCACATTTTGAAAAATTTGGTTAACTTACTAACTATTCGGTACCTCTTATATCTGAGATCAGCAGTCTAAACACCAAGGAATAATGTGTTTTTTTCTAGATTTTCTAAATTGATTTTTTTTCTAGTTCTCTCCTAAAATATGAGTGTCACCTAGTGGTCACAAAACTTCCGGGACAGACTTTTAAGCATACTTAAGCACCTTTAGAAATTAATTATTTATCTCTAGTAATAATTTGTTTTCGAAATTCTTTTGTTAATGATTTCTCATTTTTTTGTTTGCAAATTTGTATTTGAGGACATATCAGCGAGTGGAAATGGGATCTATGTTTTAATCCCCTCTTGTAATTCGTACCGACCTTCGTGCGAAGCGGACGTGTCTCGGAACGCTCCTTGCTTCGAATATACAGGGTGTTTTTTTTAACTTGAGACAACGAAATATCAAAAAAATTCGCATCCGACGGAAAAAATGTCTGGAATAAAAACTTTTTATTTTCGAGGGGGAAAAAAGATTTGTTAAAATTTACCCCACCCCGACAGGAGGCAGGGGTGGGGGTAACTTTGTAATTTCAAATGGCAACCC
>CAKNXH010046676.1:0-10429 GCA_932178445.1 Andricus quercusramuli
AGAAACAATTCGCATTAAAAAAACCGCAAAAAAATCATAATTAGCGCCAAAAACTCCCAAACCCATTTTTTCACTTATGAGGTTTCTTTGGGACCCTATAAAACAGACTTATGGTATTGGTTTTTGAAAAGTGATATTTTATTCGTATCCTATGGCTAATTGTGAAGAGAAATGTTGAGTTTCAACTTGATTGAGATAATATTGAGGATTCTGAATAAGATTTACAAAAACGTCTTTTTTTCTTAAGGGAAATACATGTTAAACTTCATGGGGCTTGCGCCACCCCTAAATATCATTTTTTTTCGAAACAAAAAAAATGGATTTATTTTTCGGTGGATTCGAACAAATTTGAGGGGTGTTCAAAAAAATTTCTAAAAAAGGCAGAACTATGAATAAACAAATTTTTTATTTTTTGCGAACATAAGTCGTCTTTGAAACCTTGAAATCTTTGAAATCTTTTTAAATTCGTTGAAATCTCTTGAAGTACATAAAATCGTTGTGAAATCTTGAAATTTCTGTGAAATCTTTTGGAATCATTTCAAATTTTTGTAAAATATTTGAAACCTTTGAAAACTTTAAAATTGTTGAAACCTTTGAAATTTTTTGAAATCTTTTGAAATTGTTATGAAATCTTTGAAATATTTGTGAAAGCTTTCTTTAATCTTTGTTTGTGAAATCTTTCGTATTCGTTTGAAGTCATCGAAATCTTTGAAATCGTTTAAAATCTTTGAAATGTTTTAAAACCTTTGGAATTCTCTTATTTTTTGTATATCTTTATAAAATTTCTATGAAATATTTCTTTTGTATCTTTTGTATTCATTAAAAAACATAACATCATTTTCAATCTGTGTAAAATCTTTTGAAATCTGAAAAATCTAGAAATCTTTGAGAATTTGTTGTGAAATTTTTTTAAATCTCTATCAAATCTTTTTAAATATTTGTGAAATCTTTTTTATTCGTTAAAATCAGTGAATTAATATTGAAATCTTTTTAAATCTTCTAAAATGTTTTTAAACCTTTTGAAATCATTTCAAATCTTCGAAATATTTTAAAATCTTAGAAATCTGGTGTACTGCAAACGTTTTCAAATCTTTGAAATCCTTTAAATCTTTGTAAAATATTCAAAAACCTTTTAAATATTCTAAAATCTTTTGAAACCTTTTGAAACTGAATTAAAATCGAAATTTTCAACTAATAACTTTTATAATTTGTAAGTTGAATGTGACAAAAAAATATATACTTGTAACATTCTATATTAGCGGAGACGAAATTAAGAACTTATAGAATTATTCACAATATCAGGGTGGCGATTCGGCCGACGATTTCAAATTTCCGGTCATTTCCCGGTCAAGTTTTTAAACTTTCCTGGTCAACTAAAAGTAACATATTCATATTTCCAGAAAAAAACGCAAATATTTATTTAATTCATGACGTTCATTCTAAACATCCTTTAAAACAATAAATAAATTGACTAAATAATTGACTTTTTAATTAAAGAAGACAAAGAAACGAAAAACATCCAAAGAAAAAAAAAAGTTTTTAATCAAACAGCTCATTTTTCAATCAAAGAAATGAATTTTTAATTAAAACGACGAATCTTCAAAAAAAATGTAACAAAAGAGTTTCACTTTCAGCCAAATAATTTTATTTTCAACCTAAAAGATGAATATTTAATAGAAATAATAAATATTTAACTGGAATACTTGAATTGTTAACCGAATAGAAACATTTTTAAACAAGAAGATTAACTAATTAAAAAGATAATTTTTTACATAAAATATAAATTTTGTAACAAAATACATGAATTTTGAACGAAATTACTGGATTTTATGCAAGCAAAAAAATAATTTTCATCCATAAAGATAAATTTTCTACAAAAATGACGCATTTTCCACAAAGTACATATATTTTGAAGCAAATAGTTTAATTTTTAAATGCAAAATATCAATTTTCGACCTGCAAAAATTGCCTAATTTCAATTGTTTTTGTGCAATTTTTTTCTTATTCCAACTCGAGCATTAAAAAAAACGTTCTACCCAAAAACTATTGAAATTACACAATTTTTCGCTCCGAATAAAAATTTGATTCAAAACAGGAATAGGCCCTAATTCTCTAAAAAAGATGTATTTCAATTTTGAGACTGGCTCCTGGTTCTAACGCTTTTAAAATTAAATTTAGAAGTTTCGTGAAATTATATATTATAAGAGAAATATCGAAAAATATTGATAAATTTCAAACCATGTTTCTATATTTAACAAGTCTGACTTATTTACTCATAAAATCTGTAGTCGGAAATTAATCTTTTTAAATCATTTCATTTCATGGATAGTTCAAATCGAGTAAAAAACATTTTTATTTGCGAACTTAGGTTTGATAAGATGACATAAATTTATAATTTCTTGTTTACATATGTATGAAATCAGAAGATAATTTTCTACATGATTACTATATTTTCAATTTAAAAATTGAAATGAAAAGTTTCGTGAATTATATATTATAAGAGAAATATTGAAAAATATTTATGAATTTTAGGCAGTTTGAAATCATTATTTTTCAGATCCAAAATTTTGCTAATTTAATTATTTTGAAAAATGAGGTAAGTTTTTAATTTAAATTTTGTTTAAAAGTCAATTCCATAGACATTTTGTTATTATTCTATATTTTAATGTTTTCAGGTTGGACTACTTTTTTAGTTTTAGTTTCATAAACTAAATTGTTTTGAAATATCACAAATTTCGAGTTTGAGTTCTTTTATAATTTAAATAATTTTGTTGTAATTATTTCGAAGTGGAATTTATTAAATGATAGCTTTTTTTCTCGGAAAGAGATTCTGTGGCACCTGACATCCAATTTTCGAAATTATTATCAAATATAGGCATTTGTTAATAAAATTTTCATTTCGAAAAATTATTTAACGATTTCAGGCGTTAACTAATTTACAGGTATTTTCAAAAATCAGATGGTATTAAGTTATAGATAATCAATCTTTCTTCCGAGGAAGAAAGGTATCATTGTTTAAAATCATATCATTTTTGTTAATTTACAAACATAAGATGTAATTATCTTGAAATTATGTTACAATATGTTTAAATATTTACTTTTTATACCTATTTTACTTTATAAATTTTTTAATCTGTTCAATATTAATATGATATGTAATTTAAAAAAATTAATATTAAAATTACATCTAAAGCGATTTACAACTTTGAATAGAATACTACTTAAAAATGATCTTTAAGAGATTAAATAATGATTGCACAATTTGTTTACACGTACAAATTTTATTTGCAATGAATAAATTTTGAAAATCTCAAAATTCTTGGAGGCATTTCATTGTAAAAATATTATTTTAAAGAAAAGCTTTACTAGTTACATTTTTAAAGTAAAATATGGCCCTCGCATATTTTACATATTTGCCATTGAAATTTCAGGAGTTTTCTGAAATTGAAAGAACGTGTTTTACGAAATTTATTAAAAAAGTATTAGTCTGGAAAAACTGAAAAAATCAAGACATTATTCCATAATCACATGAATTTTATTTCATATCGTTCCAATGAAAAAGCATCCAAATTTGAAACAAGTCTAACTCTTTTCAAATTTAAAATTAACATTTTGATCGTCTTGAAATTAAAATACATTTTGATTTAAATAACAAATTTACTTAAGTGTGAAAATATTTTTTTCTGACGAATTTGTACTAGGTAATCTGCGACATTTTTGTGTAATTTCAAACTTAGATTATAATTTTGTATGGAAAAAAAAACTTTCTGAGGCAAAATTCTTGATGAGAATTAAAAAAAATTAACATGGGCAAAAAACGAGACGTACCGGTTTCTTCTTGACTTTATTGTTCAGGTTCAAGGTGTGTCCTGGAGGAGGGGCTTCAATTTGGCAACTGAGTTTGTACGCCTCCCGATCATCGAGCACAACAAGGGAATGAAACCATCTATCAAAAATGGGATCTGTCGGGAAATTATAGGCATTTGCTGCTCCCTGTAGAAGTCGAATTCTCGCGAGGACTTCGAATTCTTTTCTTCTTTTGTCAAAGTTGATGAGTCCTTCGGCTATCGTGTCGGGAATCGCTGTGTCTATCATCGTTAAATCAGTCAAAAAGGTTCCTAGGTAAGGAATTGTGCCGTAACTAATATTCTGAAACAATTCAAAATCAATATATTAAAATCTATAAAATCCCAATTATCTAACGATCATCAAGATCTTCACAATATTAATTTTTAGGGTTTCGTAGACCCGGACCGCAACCAGGATGGCCGTTTTGATTGAGGAAAAAATTCCCGGTCGTTTTCCGGTTCGAAAATATTTTTCACCGACATTGAAATTTGAAAATTCGAACTCTTGAAGATAGAGATTTTTTATTTGAAGTAATAAAAACAATGTGAAAGAAAACGCGGTCGAACTGCAAAATAAAAAAATGTTAACTATTATAAATTATACAGTTAACAAATTTCTGGTTAAAAAATGTAAATCCACGCTATCATATCCAATTCTCTAAATTAAAAAATGAATCAACAAATTCTAAAATTTTCCAAATTATATCATTCTAAGAAATTTTAAGTTAGAAAAATTGAACGATTATACTTTTCTTTAACTAAATACTTTTTAAATTGGAATTGAAATTATTCTTATTTCAAGTCGTTATAAATTGATAATTATTTAATTGCTATTTGAGCGAAAAAAAATTCTGTAAAATCGAAATTAATATTTAAGGATGGAACAAATCTCCACTTCCAAGAGGATGACTATCAAAAATGTAACTTTTATTTAAAATAAAAATAAAAACATGCTACCGAGATACTAAGCATCTGAATAAAAGAAAATAAAGTTCGATGTGAAAAAGTTAGACAATTCCGAGAAAACAGACCGAGAAGTTTATGACTAAAATTTCATTATTTTTCAAAATCGACTTTGGATAGTGATTAAAAATCCAATTTTCTATTTTTTGCGAAAATAAAAACATGCTCCTGAGATACCGGTTTAAATTTGAACTAAACTTTAACTATATTTTTATCGAGAACTAAAAAAATATTGTTTCAAAGAATGAGATTACGAAAAAATCTTTTTCCAGAATGCGTATTTAATTTTTTAAGATTTTCTTATGCAATAAATCCATTTTCGATGAAAACGTTGATTATCTAGTTTTATACTGCCATCCTTCATTTATACATGACAAATTTGCGTCTGTTTTGAAATCTTTTAAAAAATTCTTGTAAAATTATTTTTTCAATATAAAGAATCATTTTGAATTTTCGCATAAATTTAAAAAAAGTTTTAATATCCTGAAACCTTTCGAAGTCCTTGAAAAGCTTCAACATTTTATTTAGAAATCTTAAAAAGTCCACATTTTGTTTGAAAAATTTGAGATCTTTTCAAATTGTTTTTTAATTTTTTTCAAAACTTTCAGATTTTTTTTGACAATTTCGAAAATCTTTTTAAATATTCTCAAGTTTTAAATTGAGTTTGAATTTTTTGAGAATTTCTAACTATCTATTAAGGTTTCTCGAGTTTTATGTAAATTAATAAATGTTCGATTGTTATTTATACATCAAAATTAAAAAATTCCACTTACAAATTACAAATTTTTTAAATAGAACATTCAAGGCTTTCTATTTGCAACAATTTAATTTTAATTTGTTTAGTTTCAACTATTTGATTTATAATTGCTAAAAAAGTGGATAGTTTAGACTAAAAAAATATTTAAATAGGACTTGAAATTTAATTATGATTTAATTATTAAAATTATTATCAATCTGAGGTTTACATTTGTTTAACTACTAAGGGTTTTGAATTGAAACAGTTCAATTTTTAACATTAAATCTTGTAAATTGTTTAGTATTTAAAAGATTGAGAATCATCGTTTGAAATAAATTATTGTTCAATTTTTGATATTCGAATTACAAATCAATTTAGAAAATCATTAATTAATTTATATTTACAGTTGACCAGTCAAAAACTTTTTTTCAAAGTTAAAAATGTTCAATATTCGATAAAATTGTTGATATATTTCAAGTGATTGGATAGATTTTTTAAATAAAAATTTTCAAAATTCCCGGTCTCAAAAAATTCCCAATAATTTCCGGTTGACCGGATCAGCAGCCTGGGAGGGAACAGTGGGGTCAAATCGGGAATCGAGGTTCAAAATGACATTTAGAACGCAATTTTGCCCCGATTTTAGTTTTCTTTTTTGTGAATAACTCAGAACTAAATTCTCAAAAAAATGGTGAGAGTAGATTTTTTATTTTTTCGTTTATTTAATTTTTATACAAATGCACATTTTGGGCGATTTTAAGCGAAAAGAAATCGTTTTTTCTTCTGACCTTGCCGAAATTACATTGTCAATGTTTTCTTCTGAAAAAAGCTTCTAACCCGTCAATATTTGTTTATTTTATAAACAAATTATATAAACAAATGCACATTTTAGGGTATTTTAGGTGAAAATATACCGTTTTTTCTCCTGTCTTTGCTAAAATTATATTGGCAATATCGTTTTCTGGAAACTTTCTCCCCACCTATAAATATTGGTTTATTTTATAAACAATTTATATAAACAAATGTACTATGTGATTTGAATGATTTCTCTTTGTTTTCAAATTACTAAAATTTGGATACACTTGCATCATTTGTTACAAATTTAATAGATTTCATATTGTAATCAAACTTCATCACACAATATCACTGGAATTTTTTAATATAATTTTTCCATAAAATAAACAAATATTGATGGGTGGCAACAAGTTTTTCAGAAAAGGTTATTGGCATTGGCAATATAGTTTTAGTTAGGTCAGAAGAAATAAGGTTTATTTTCACCTAAAATAGCTTAAAATGTGCATTTGTTTATATAATTTGTTTATAAAATGAACAATTATTGATGGGCTATGAACAATTTCTCAGAAAAAATCATTGGCAATGTAATTTCAGCAAGGTCAGAAGAAAAAATTATTTCTTTTCGCTTAAAAACACCAAAAATGTACATTTGTTTATATTAATTGTTTATAAAATAAACCAATATTGATGGGTGGGAAAAAAGTTTCCAGAAAACGTTATTGCCAAAATAATTTTAGCAAATACAGAAGAAGAAACGGTTTATTTTCACCTAAATAACCCTAAAATGTGCATTTGTTTATATAATTTGTTTATAAAATGAACAATTATTGATGGGCTATGAAAAATTTCTCAGAAAAAAACATTGGCAATGTAATTTCAGCAAGGTCATGGGAAAAAATGATTGCTTTTTGCTCAAAATCGCCGAAAATGTGCATTTGTTTATATAATTTGTTTATAAAATAAACAAATAACTGGTAATCTTAAATTTTCATGTCCACGCATCATTCTAACTATAGAAGCTAGCGATTGCAGGGCAGAAATATACTTTAAAGGCGAATAACCTCTAATGTTGATTATTTGTTAACACAATTTGTTTAAAACAATTAACTATGCAAGTTAACAATTTTTTATCTTGCCCATACCCTTGTGCATCAAACTCAAGGGGCGAGACGTATAAGAAAAATTTTATCCAGAAGATAAAAAATAAAATTTAAAAAATCGACATTTTTTCCGTTGTTTGCATTAACATAAAAATTAAATAAACAAAAGAATTAAAAATCTACTCTCACCATTTTTTAAAGAATTTAGTTCTGAGTTATTCACAGAAAATAAAACTAAAATCGGGACAAAATTGCGTTTTAAATGTCATTTTGAACCTCGATTTCCGATTTCAACCCACTGTGGAGGGGTAGTGAGGGCCGGGTATGTGGAAAAGGGGAAGTAGGGGGCGTAATGAGCGGGTGAGAGGAAGAGTGGAGAAGTTAAGTAAGAGGAAGTAGGAGTAGGGGATGAAAGAGTGGGAGGGGGAAGTGATGGGAGGTAGGGGAGTAGGAGAGGGGAAACGTGGGTGGAGAAGCAGGGAGGAGATTGCAGGAGAAGTAGGAGAGAGGAACCAGAAGTGGAGGAAGGTGGGAAATTGAAGGAGGGGTGTAACTGTGCATAGGGGGTCACGGGAGTAAAGTAAGTGAGGGGAGGGGAGTATGCGAAGGAGAGGGGAAGTAGGGGCGTGATGAACGGTGATGGGAAGAGTGGGGGGGAGTGAGAAGAGGAGACGCAGGGGAAGCAGGGAAGAATATAAGAGAGGGATATGATACAGAAGAGTAGAAGGGAGGAAATAGGGAAGAAGGTGGTAGGAAATGTAGGGGGGGGGGGGGGAAAATCAGGAGTGTAGTTCTTTGAGGAACTAGGGGAGGTTAGTAATGGATGGGAGGGGGTTATGGGGTGGGAGTAAGTAGGGGAGGGGACTAGAGGGTCGGAATGGAAATATGAAAGGGGAGGGGAAGTATGGGGTGTGATGAACATGGATGGGAAGCGCGAGGAGAGTGAAAAGGGGAAAAGAGGACGTAGAGAGGGTGAGAGATAGGGAAGTAGGGTAATCAGGGATGAGAGAGAAGATGGAAGTGATGCGATGGAAAGGAAACAGGTTAAGAGATGATAGGGGGAGTATGGGAGGAAAATCAGAGGAGACAGTAGCGGAAGTAGGGGAGGAGAGAAACTGAAGATAGGAAGTTATGGATGGTAGGGGAGTAGGAGAGAGGGAGTAGCGAAGGAGAATAAGGACTGGATTGCGGTAGAGAATTAGGAGAGGGATGTAATGGCTGAGAAAGGGTTATAGGGTGGGAGTAAGTAGAGGAGGGGAAAAGAGGGTCGGAATGGAAATATGAAAGGGGAGGGGAAGTATGGGGCGCGATGAACATGGATGGGAAGAGCGAGGAGAGTGAAAAGAGGAAAAGAGGACGTAGAGAAGGTGAGAGATAGGGAAGTAGGGTAATCAGGGATGAGAGAGACGAGGGAAGTGATGCGATGGAAAGGAAGCAGGTTAAGAGATGATAGGGGGAGTATGGGAGGAAAATCAGAGATGGAGACAGTAGCGGAAGTAGGGGAGGAGAGAAACTGAAGATAGGAAGTTATGGGTGGTAGGGGAGTAGGAGAGAGAGAGTAGCGAAGGAGAATAAGGACTGGATTGCGGTAGGGAATTAGGAGAGGGTTGCAATGGTTGGGAGGCGGGAAAGTGAAGAAGGGGAGTGTGATAAGGCGAGTGGAAGGGATGATCGGAAGGGAAGTATGAAAACGGAGCGGAAGTAAAGTGCGTGAGGCGGAGAAAGTGATGTGATGGAGGAGCATGGGAGTGGAAGAAGGGGAGGAGATGGTGGGGGAGTAGGGTAGGGGTTTGAGGGGAACGGAAAGGGAGAGGGGAGGGAGGGGATGGTGATATAATATGATAAGATATGATGGCACAATAGAATAGAAGTGCTGGGAGAGACAAAATTAACATCTCAATAGGCTACGAAACCCCATTTTGTAGACCTATGGCGCCTACTTTGACTAATTTTTTAACTTACTCCCGCATGAGTATTCTGTTTTTGAAAAATCTTCTGCAGATGCCTATCGCTTCTGCCGGCAGTGTCAGCGAATTTTGCAGTGCCTTCTTTAATCAGCAGCTCTCTTTGAGTCCAGGCATTATTTTCTTCGGAGAATATCCTCTCGAGTTCTCGAAAGACTTCGTGTTTTTCACGAGGCATGCACTGCCAACATTTTTCCAGCCTGTAGACCGGATTACTTTGAAGACCAGAGACGATGGCCTTAAGACTACTGAAGTTTTTTACCACCCTCAGTTCCTGGGCGATGTCGATCCAGGTTTCGAGGATTCTCGCTCGCTCGTGTGGTTTTAATGTCAAGTCTTTGAGAACGGTGGACATGACTCGAAGAGACACGGCGTTGAATTGATTGACGGTCGCCAAAACGGTGGCTGCATCGTGTCTTCGAGAACGATCTCTTCGGGACCAAACTGCTCCCAGGCATTGGTGTGCTATTAATTTTTTGAACACTTCGGCGTCCATTCGCGTCAACTGCTCTGCGAAATGTCGGTGGGGCACCTCGGGAAAAATGTAGGTCGGCCAATGATCGCCTATCAAGTCCGTCGGTCCGTGTAAGGCCAGACGACCATTGTCATAAGGAAGGCAAGAGTCTGCAAAGATAAAACGAGAACAGTCAAGTAAAACCGATATTCCAAGTTTAGCCAAGAAAAAATTATGATTATTCAGGGTGTCTACCGATTCTTAGATCATAAGAAATGAAGTTTGGGAGCGTCCATAAACCATGTAGCCTGTTCTTTTTTTGTTTGAATAAAGACGAAAAGACAATTGCCGTTAAGTGATAAAGGACACAACGTTATAAACAAAAGAAAAACAGACTACGTATTTTATGGACGTTCCCTTTCTTCAGGAGTCATTTTTTGTACATCAAATCAAATAACCGTTTGCTGTACAAAAATGAATCACTGAATTTTTTTATTAGCAGCAAATTTTCAATGAAAGCATAATTAACATAGTTATTCTTCATGAATAAAATTAATTTGGTCATACGGTCA
>CAKNXH010046677.1:0-10965 GCA_932178445.1 Andricus quercusramuli
TTATGTTAACAATTCAAATATATTTTGCTCTGTGCTTTGAAAATAAAGGTAGTAAAAGCAATACAAATTTGTTAAATATTTATTTTGTTACAGATTTAACTTCGTTTTTGGCATATATTTTTTTATTATTTTCATTTCCGCAGGTATGTCCGGATGATTTTTATTATTACAAAGTTTCTATTTCCTCGTCCTCTACGTAATAACTGAGTATTTCATTTGAATAATTATGTTCAAATTTTTGTTGGTTTAACATATAGTGCTCGATGCAATCGAGACAATCATAAACTGGTTTGTATTTCAATAGTTCCAAACCACAACGGTAACATGTTTTGTATGTCCTTTCTAGTTTGCTAATGAGATGAAAGCTCATTTTGCACTCAAAAATTGGTCTTGATCTAGGATAAGAGCTTTCATAACATTCTATACAAATGTGAATTTTAGTTATTCTATGTTCGTATAATGCCAATATTTGTGGATGAAGTGTGAAACAACGATATGATAAAAAATTAGGGTATGCATCCGGATAATCCTGTGAAAGGACACAATCAATGTTGTTGTAAATCGGTTTGCTTGGAACTTTTTCGGTTGGAATCATTTTTCTGCAAAAAAAAATGTTTCCAATAGTCAAAATATGAACAAAAAAAAGTTTAAAATCAAATTAAATCTGCTAATAGGATTCCAAGGTCGAATATATAAACTTATACATTAAGTATCTATATATAAAAAGTTATTGATTATAACGATTTATGAAATTTTTATTTCTTTGCGGTCGCATACAGTTTAAGGGATTATGTCCCTCTTCATAGCATTTTTGACATGCCGAAGTCCATTTATATAGTAAAATATTTCCTGTTTTTAATTTAACTATTGCATTCCCTAGATTATAAAAGGGTAATATTTGTTCGCTAAATGAATAGTCTTCGGACAATGTATTTAAAATTAATCTGTCTACTTTGTTTTTAGCTTCTTGTTTTGATCTTGCCTCTTGTCCAAAATGGACATATATTTTTTTTTTTTTTTTTAAATAGCACTTGTTGCTGAAAATATTGGCGTATTCTGACTTGACCTACTTTCAATTATGTCAAATTTTGGTGGCGAAAAATCATATTCGATACATATTTCTTTTAAAGTTTGAAGTGGATTCAAGGTGTTTGTGATATCTCTTCCTTCATTCATTACTTCCATTTTTCTGAAACATACGTGATATAAAAGAATTTCGAAGAAAGAGAAAAATTATTATCATTCATTTATTTATTTTTTTTTTCAATTTAATTTTGTATAAAATCAAGGAAAAGATTCACTAGTGACAAAATTGAATATATATTTTCTTTTTACGCATTAATTCTTATTTCATGTCCACAATGTATACGCTGAGGTTGCTCTTGTGATATTTGATTACATTCATAACAGAAGATTTGATTTGGAATTATAAGTTTTCGTAGGCCTTTTACACATTTTTGACTAACTTGTGGTATTCGGCCAATTGAATGCCAAAAATTACATTGTTGGTACAAATTTTGTCTTATTTGACTTAATAAGTTAAAACATGGTTCACAAATTTTATAAATTGTATTTATTCGTACATGAAAATTTTTTATGTTTGGATGAATTGAAAAACAATGTAAATTAAGTAAGAATGCGTTTGGTTCTATTGTTAATTCTGGGCATTCAGCACCGTCTATCGGTTCGATTGTTGGTATCATTTTTGTTAAAGAAAAGAGATGAACCTGTTTCGGTTTAATGTGAATTCATTTTGTATATTTGTTTATTATTTGCGAGTAATTTGGAAGATTTGTGTTGTTCGTCGACCTAATAAACATGTCAGTTTTTGCGTCGAAATCATTTCTGTACAGAAGAAGAAACGATTTCGATTAGTTATGAAGTTACTAAATATTTTAAAGGTAACTATTATTTCATCATTCTCTTTTTAATAGAGAAAACAAAATTGCAATTTATAAAAAAAAAAATCTTATGTATATATAAAAAAAATGTATGACTGATGTTTAAAATGATAAGTAAAATGTGGATACGAAGAAAAATAATGAAAACATTATATAGATAAAAATGAAGAAAGAAATGATAATATAATAAACAATGATAATTTAATAATGAAGGAATTAATTTATCTTTTATAAACATTTTAAGCTTAAAAAGGGAACAGAAAAAAAAACAATGAACAGATGTGGAAAGTACATGCGTGCATAGGGATACAGTTTTCAAAGATTTAAAAGATATTGGTACATCTATAGAAGCGGGGGCGAGACGGGATACGATTTTAAAACTAAACTGACGGAATTCTGATTAAGAAAGGTAGGTATTGGCAATCCAGATGTTTAGTTTAGGTTCACGTTTTTTTTAATCTTAATATCGGGAGCACTTTAACAAATTGTTAAAAGATAACACTGAAATGTATTGAAGGAGGGAAATAAGGGTCAACTTCTTTTTGTTTCTATGATTGGTCAAAATGAAAATAAAGTGGGGTTTGACAATTTTTTTTTTTTTTAGTGGCGTTTAGATTCAGTTTCCGAGGGCTAACTTAGTTTTCTATTTAGTATTTACTTGGCTTTACTGATTAGCAGAAGAGAAATTAATTTATTTTATTTTATTTTTCTAAATTATTTTCCGTGTAATTTGAAAAGCAAAAAAAAATATATTAAAAAAAAAATAAAAACTGATAAGAAAATGAGTGCTAAAGTGTTGGAGAAGCAAAGTGATGTGCTTAATGTTGATTGCAATGAATATGAGGAGTTGGTTGCTGAATTAGAAAACGATTTGTATCAGGATGTGTTATGGCATAAAAAAAAATGATCCTTATGTGGATCCTTGGGAAAAATTTGGAATATCTGCTCCTATTCTTTTAAAAGTATATAATGAGCAACCTTATTTTTTACCTGGTTATTGGGTGGCATTTGCTACAACAACTTTACAAACATTGTGTAACATAGTGATGAATGAAATTAGTATTCATTCGTTAAAAAGAGTGTTTTTTGTTGGAGGGAGATTTTGTGCTTTTATCAACAACGAGTTACAATTGGTAAGATTTTTATCAATTATGTATTATTTTTATTTTGCATTGTATTTCATTCTTTTTGTTGTGCGTTGTTAGCTTTAATATTCTTTGCTATATATATTTTTTTTTTAATTTGAAAATGCTATAGAGTTGATAATAACATTTTTTTTTTTTAAAGAGAGAAAGAAAAAAAAGGGGGAGAAAAAAAATTATAATAATATTTTAATTACATATAAATTTTATTTATAGGTGCCTTTTAACCGAATAAGATGGCTAAATAGTGGGAGAAGATGTTTGATTGTGGGAGAAAATTTTGAAATTTTCGGTGTCACGGTAACGTTTCCCTATGAATCGTTCAGGGATGGTCATAAGAAACCGATTTCCAAACAAAATTCTTTAACAGAAAGATTGACTGAGAATGGAAATTTGGATGGAGAAATGATTGTTGGCAAACGGAAATATCGTATTATCAACAATTATGTTCAGCAGGTAAAATATAAGCGTAAAGGTGTCTTAATTTGTTAATTTAGCGAAAATAACAAAAAAAAAACAAAAAAAATTTTTTTTTGTCTTTTTTTGTTCTTTTCTTAACAAAATAAAAATTATTTCTAGGTAAGTGCTGAAGATGAGTGGTGCTTCAATTTAGAGAATTCTGTTCTTCTAAATCCCGTTTTGAAGTTATTTGAAAGGATTATGCTAAATGAATATGGAGAATTAGAAACAAATGTGGAGGTGCTACAAATGCCTTGGGATTGGGTGTTCGGAGGTGAAAGAAGAGTTGCAGCTGGTTGGGCTGCCGCAAAAGAGGCATTTGAAAATAATTTTGGTGATACCACCGTACCCTTTTTATATGGAAATAATAGATGGAGAGCCAGTAATGGTATTATAACTGAGGTGAGTAAATGTTTATACAAGTTATTAGCAATCTTGCTATAGAAAGTTTTCTTTTTTTTTTCAACTTTATTGTAGATTTCAGTGTCTAGATAAGATAATGGTATATCTTTTCCTTCCTTTTTGTTTTCTAACAAAGAGCTGAATTCTGCAGGTTTAGTTATTGCAAAGTATTCTAATTTTTGATTGATTTATATTTATATATTATTTATATGGTAATTGCATTTCTATGGAAATGATTTCATTAGTATGGAAGTTTCACAAATAGGATTGTAGGATGTGCTGAGAAGAGGAGGTATAAAGTTACAGACACTTTCATATGAAAATATATTACATGTACTTAAAAAACGAGTATCTGAAATAAAGTATTTTTTTTTATCAGTTGAAATAGCTGAATAATTTATTTTGGGTTTAACGTAAATAATAGAGGTAGAGAATGTTTCAAGGTCGTGATAAATTGGAGTAGGGTGTACTTTATACGTTTGGAATTCGTCTAGAACGATTGTGGGACATGTTATTAAAGAAACTAAGTTGTGGCCCAAAATAAAATTTTGAATTTTTGAAAATTGAAGAAAGTCTCTAAGTTTAATTTTTTTAGAGTTTGGATATTTTGTTCCTAGGGAATTTTGTACTAATTTCATAGTGAAAAAATGTGATGAGATCCATATTTTATTGCTTGTATCTTTTTTTTATTGCTTGTATCTTTATTTTATTTTGAAATCCAAATGTTGTAATTTTTTATATTATTTATAATTTCAGTAAATTTTTTGTGAGTGTCTTGCAAAGGGTGTTGATAGACGTAAGTATCGTTTTGCACAAGATTTATAGAATAGGCTCCAGTTGGTTTTAGTTTTTCGATTGCTGTTTGAACATTTGTTATAGTCATTTGATCGTTTTCATTCGTAATGTTTATGATATCAGTTTCGAAATAAAGGCCTGTCGTATTTTCAAATTTGGTTTTTAGAAAGTAGTTGCTTGTGTCATTAGCTGGAATACTTAAAAGAGTGGTTAGTAGACATAGCAGAAAAAAGGTGAATTCTCTGTTCATTTTGCTTCTCGGTAACTGGATCCTAGAAAATAAAATGTACATTCATATTAGAGGGATTACAAATTTCTTAAGAATGTAATAAACTAAAAGTGAAAAACTGTGTTAGTTAAGATGAAAAAATAGGAAAATTATTTACATGTCAATTTATAAATTTGCAAAGGTTTGTTATGTTTATTTGCATCTTTCTTGCGAAATATCGTAGGTTTTATTTCTAGATTGTTGTTAAGAATTTGTGATTATAATTCAAAATTAATTGTATTCATTGCATTTTCGGCATTTTTCCAAATCTTGCGGTGATTTTCTTGAATTATTTGGATTTTTAGACCTTTGATTTTTATATTTTCTTGTATTTCTTTCTTTTTTCCAAAATTTAGTTTCTATGCGGTAATTTTCTTCAAGGGTGGGCGGGGGTAGTGCTGGAGTATTATTATCGAAGGAAATTTCAATTTCGTTATCAATGAAATCATAAATATCTTGTTTGAATCTTTTCTTTCCTTTATCTGGTCGTGTGTTTTCGAGGTCCTGTAAGGCTTTTAGTGCTGCGTATTTTTTTGCGATTGATCGATATTCTGCGATTCCTTTATATTGTTTTCCCTGCACTGTGCATATTACTATGTGTGTGTCAATATTTGGTATAGTTGTAATTTTCAAAAATGAAAAGTGTGGGTTTTCTATTCTCTTTGCCCTGCATAATTCTTCTAGTTTTTGGATGACTTCATGTATGAATATGTATTTATTTTGGTTATAATTCAATGTCGTAGAACCGTGGAATGTATGGATTGCATTTTGTTTGGTTATGTATTCATCTCTTCCTGTACTAATTATAGTGTGATTTTTATTTTTAATTGTAACTATGTAGTAAGGTTGGTAATAATAATCATATTGGGTTTCCGTCATGCATGTAGGTATTAGATTTTCTTGAGTGTCATTTAAATAGAATGTATTCGTTGAGTGTATCTTTCTTATGGATACTATTTTCCTTGATGATAGGTTTTTAGAGGATTTCTTGTTGGACATGATATCGGTTAAATTGTTAGAGACGGGCAGAATAAGATGTTTCACTCGTTTTAAAAAGTTCAGAGTGTGGATAAAGAGTTGGAGTAGTATTTGTTTGGGTTTTACCTGTGGAGGTTAACTCTGTGTAAATTGGCTTTGGATTCTCTTGAGGAGCAGTAAGATCGTTTGTTCGATTATATCCTTCTAGCGTGACAGGGGCGTTTTTTTTTGGCTCATTCGTTGCTCGTTCGTTTCCTAGATGCAATAAAAGATTAGTGAGCGAGTCCCAAAAAGCTCCTAATAGATGAAATGACCATCCGAATACTCTATGAAGTGCGTAGCCATGTATAAATGTGTCTGCTACTAATTTGATTAATCTAAATACTATGATTATGCCTATAAGACCTGCACTAGCTGTGCCAAAATTAGTGAATACAGTCCAAAAGCGACCCCAAGCTGATTCTGCAATTTTGGTTAAAGTTTTTTCGTCCATTAGATTCATTATTGATATCCCTTGGGTCATTGTTGATTGTCCCATAGCTCCTCGTGCTAATGTATTAAGTACCATTGGTTTCTCAGCAGGGAACATAATATGGTCGCGTAATTTGTCTAAATCGGATTGAGAGTAAATTCCACTAGTTGCTAGCGAAGCTGGATTATTGTATTTCCAAGTAGGTTCTTTTAATGGTTGCATGATTTCTGGATTTTTTTATTCTATTGGGTTTGGTGAGATTTTATACCAGTGTTCTCCTATTTGATACATAGATGGTACAAACGGATCACAGCTTGTTTCAGTACCTGTCGCGGTTAACATATGGGTTCGTGGACTGAGAAGTAAAGATTCATTCCCCTTCAGTACCGGCAATTGTAAGTAACATTCGTTTACTTTTCTGTGAATTGCTTCTACGGGTACAAATTTGACAATATGTACTACTTCACCTGCAACAACTGACATGTAACCTGGACCCTTCATAAGGTTGAAGGCGAATTCATCGGGTGCTTGTGTGGCTAAAGCCAAGGCATTTTTAAATACCTCTCTTTCTAAAGTACAACGGTGGTATAGAAGATCACTATAAAGTCGTTTAACCTCAGTTCTAATATGTCTTTCCACATATATAAATTTTGAATTTACATATGCAAATATATCCATTTTTCGAATTGATGGATTTTTATTATGAAGAAAAGTTTCTCCTGGTTTTGTTACTAATATAAAAAGTTTAGGGTGTTCTGTTATTGTTAACGTATATTGGAAGATTCCAAAATGTCCCTTTTCTGCTAAAATGAAAGTGATGTCTTGTGAAGTTAGTGAAAATAAAATTTCGTTTGTGCTATTATCTTGTATTCTTATAGCTTTACCTTCGTACAACATTTCATATTCTTTGAAATTGCAAACATCCCTTGGTAAAGGATCCCAAAAGGTATATCCGCCGTCTTCGTCGATGCATGGGGTTTGTGATAAGGTGCAAGTTAGACCAGAATTTAAACGTATTTTGTCAGCTTTGAAATCAACTGTTGCTTCTTGAGTAAATAATCTGATTTTGATAGTACCTGTTACTACTACATTATTCCATGTACCAAATGGATCAGAGTATTGAGTTCCATAGCAGTATCTGTCCGTTTGGACTTCTCCTGCAAATTTTACACCACGATTGGTTGTTTGATTCAGTCGAATATCGGAAATAATTAAATTTTCACTTGCTTTGTATGCTGCGATAGCATGCATGGATTTACATGTTTCGTGTGATATTTCTTTTAGAAATTCTGCCTCACTATTTGTCACAACTGAAATATGGGAGTAAGCTCCGCAATAATAAATTGACCGTCTAATTTCAATTTTACATTGTATGACTGATGTTGTAGTGGTACCACTGAATTGTATTAATTGGATATATGTTTCGGATGTTTCTACCTTAGGTTGCGTGGATTCGCAATCTCCTACCTCTAATAGAGATATAGTTGTTATATTAGATCTATTTGACCCGCAGTCGTATCCGACGATGGTGTGTACTGTTCTTCCCCATGATAGCAAAATTAGAAGGATGCTGCAGATTTTCATGATTTTGGTGTCCATCGTTTTCTGGAAAAAAACGATGATTCCAGAATTAGCAGTGGTTTCTGCTATTTATTACTCTATATATATTTTTTTTTTCTTTTAAGAGCATTATAAATATACTTAGTTTGGAAGGTCCAGAATGGCTGCTAAAAATTCTTGTTCTGATTGTCTAAGACTCTTAATTAGATTATAAAAAGCGTTTGGTCCTCTGGTTTTTATTGTTAGAATTATATTCTTGATTGTTTCTTCATTTCCTAACGTTTCGAACCAAATTGGAAGGTTAATATCATCTGGTTCGAATATTCCATTAAAAATTAAATATGGCCATAGTGCGTATATGTTTACATGTCTGACGATTAAGTTGCAAAAGGTGTCTATTTTCTGACGATGTTTTGTTTCCATTTTGGTAGACAGTCTGTAAGGTAAAGGTATTTCTCATATAAGAAAATTATTTATCTTAATCCTCTTCTTTGTTGTTTAGGTTTAAAAGACTTTATATTTTTATTGAATATTAAATTTTATTATAGTGCGGTATGTGTGAAATGCGAACTCTATTAACATGGATGATCTTGGGCTTATTTTTGATCATTATTTTAATGTTTCCTTTGCCCAAAATTTCTAATACTTCGTGTGGTCCTGAATATTGATTATCTAATTTTTTTAAATCTCCTCCTTCTAGAAGAAAAACGCTGTCTCCAACCTTGAAGTCTTGTGGATTACTTTTTCTATCATAGTATTCCTTCGATTTTTCCTTTGCTGCAATTAGGTTGCAATTTGCTGCTTCCCGCATTTCATGCAATTTTGTTATTAATTTAGTCATGTAATTATCATATGTTTCTAATTTTTCGTATTCAGGAAGGGGGTCACTAGATGGTAGACGAGCTAATTTTCCAAAAACTAGTTCGTAAGGTGTACATTTAGTTCCTTCATGTACACTTGTGTTATATGAGAACATAGCTAACTCAATCCATTCATCCCATTCTTTATTTTTATCTATAAATTGTTTTAAATATTCTTTTAGGACATGATGTGATCTTTCTAGTGATCCGTTAGATTGCGGATGAAATGCTGTAGTTTCAAATTGTTTGATTCTGAATCGTTTAGCCATTTTTTTCATAAGGTTACTTAAAAATTCTGTGCCTTGATCTGTTAATACTGCTTTTGGTGAACCGTAAATACAGATGAACTTTTTAATGAAAGCATCTGCTACCGTGCTAGCTTGATGAATTGAAAGTGGAATTCCTAAAGAATATTTGGTAAGATTATCCTGTATTGTTAATATATATTCGTTTTCCGATTTGGTTTTTGGTAATTTACCCACAATATTCATACTAATTTTTTCAAAAGCGGTTCCCGGTGTATCGGTAATTATCATTGGATTTTTCGTTTTGACTCTGACGAGTTTCTTTAGTTGACATTGTAAACAATTTTGAATATAGTTTTGAATATCTAATTTCATATTTTCCCAGTAATATCGTTGCCTAATCCTATTGTAAGTTTTCGATACACCCTTGTGTCCTCCAACTGCTGATGAGTGTGCTTCTTCCATTAATTGATTTCGTTGTTCTTTAGTGGGATATTGCGTAATTCCTAGGCAAATTATAATTTTGGTTTCAGAATGCAGGAATGCAATTTTTAATGTGGCTAGTACTTCATCCCATGGAACATTATTAATATATTTAGTTCTTGCTAAACTGATCGATTTTAATTTTAATTTTTCTACAATAGAGTGAAAGGAATAAATTGCCAGTTTTATGCTTTCAATTGTTTCAGTTAAGTTGTTTTTATTTTCAGATTCAATAGGTAATGCTATGTGATATTGTTGACCCTTGCGAATTTCTTTTAGTAATCCTTTTTGTAAATTTCTAAAATTGGTTAGTCCTCCACGTTTTGCTAAAAGTTCAGAACCATTATCTCGGGGTTTTCCGTCTGTGGTAAGGAAATATGCATAATTATCTTTTCTCATGGCTAATTGGTCGCGGCATACTATTATATTTTTTAACGGTAGATTTGCTAATCTGGATTTCGTGGGTTGATCAGGGGGTGGTTCGGGGGGAGGGCGTTCTTCTAGAAAATCCTCTTCTTCTGCATTTCCTGATTTTTCTGATTTTTCTGCATCTAAATGTTGGTCTTGATTATTATCATAATTTTCTTCGATATTCTCAGGTTCCTCTTCTTCGCTTGATGTGTCAGAAAATGAATCTGAATAATTATTTCCCTTCTTTTTTAATTGTTCGACATAATCCTTCTTAGGATATTTCATTTTTCTTTGCTTCCGTTTCTATTCTAAAGTGTATTCTGGATCGGAATCAGAGTCTTCCTCTGGCTCTGAGAGTTTTCGTTTTCGATGAGATTCCTTATCTCTCTTAATTTTTTTTTTTAATTTTTCTTCCTTTAGTTCAATTTCCGCTTCTGGCATTTTTCGAGGTCTGCCTCGTTTTCTTTTTCCTTCTTCCATTTTTGAATTTTTTACTTGGGGAGAGAGGAGCGTTTGGTGTGGTGAAATATCATTTTTAGTTTCCTTCTGATCAACTTTATTTTCTTTTCTTAACTGACTTCTAGTCTGCACAGCATTACAATTTTCTTTCTCTGCTCGAACATTTTCACTAATACCTAAATTCTTACATATAGTTAAAGTTAGTTTTTTCATATCATTTAATTCATTATATTTTTTTTCTTCATTTTCCTTATTTATAATATAATTATAATCTATTTCTTCATAACAGTGAAGGTCCTTTACTTCATTAATTCTTTCTGAATGATCCTTCGTATCATCCTTTACTATTTTTACTTCAGTATTTTTTACTTCTTCATTTTCGATCACTGGATTCCTAGATAAAGCATCTGCATTGACATTAGTCTTACTTGCCTTATATACTACTTCAAAATTGTATTCTGCTAATTTCAACCTCTATCTTGCGACGCGTGAACATGGGTCCTTAGAATTTTGAAACCATACTAGGGGTT
>CAKNXH010046681.1:1137-11821 GCA_932178445.1 Andricus quercusramuli
GTGGACATTTATGTTTGCAATTTCTATGCAATCAATTAAAATTTAAAAGTACGTTCAATCTATTTAAGTGCTGAAATTTGCAATATCATGTCAGTTGAACGCTAGCAGTCATCATGGATGATTCATTGACACTGACATTATCGGGAACTACTCCAATCCTGGAAACTCACTATTTTCCTCCGATTGAGTTGTCTCCTCATAAAAATTACGCACTTGGACTCGTTGAATTTCTAACTTTTAATTCGATACCTAATGTGGACATTGGTCAAAATAAATTTTACGTGGGTAATGAAATAATTGAAATACCTACAGGAAGTTATGAAATAGGTGACATAAAGCGCTATCTACAGAATGTTTTAGTCAAAAAGGATATTGAAATTCATATTAAACCAAACAATAATACTCTAAAAAGCGAAATTTATTGCAGTCACGATGTAAATTTTGAGCCTAAAGATTCTATTGGTCAATTGCTAGGTTTCTCTCCACGCAGACTAAAAGCTAAACAAGTGTATGAATCTGATCAACCTGTATCAATCATAAAAGTGAATTCTTTGAGGGTTGAGTGTAGCATAACAACAGGTGCATACATTAATGGTCAGAAAGTACATACTATTCATGAGTTTTTTCCTTTAGTGCCACCTGGATATAAGATACTGGAAGTACCATCTCATGTCATTTACCTGCCAGTCGCCGTGCAGTCAATAGATCATATACAGCTCCGTATAGTTGATCAAGACGAACATTTAGTTAATTTTCGTGGAGAAGTTATAACAATTAGACTACACATCAAGTCTCTCTAATAATAATGGGTATTGTTTTCAACACAAAGATTGGCTTTGGTTATAATAAACCAGCACGATGCCAAAAGCTAATCAGTCGACAAATAGCAGTCAAAGGGTTAACACCTCAAAGTGCCCTCTTCCTAAAAAGTCAAGGTCTGAAGCTCAAAAGAAGAAGAAAATAAAGAGATTCAAGATTTTTTGCACCTGCATCTGTAAATTTGTCTATCATCGTTTGATCATTTGTCATGGACGGGGAAATTTTAAATATTCAAGCACCAATCATCTTTGATGAGTCGATTGCACACTGTGAAATTCATGCACATCAGCCTTATGCCTCATCAACCTTCAACAACAGTGATGAAATTCGGATTGCTGTTCAAAATCAGGACCACTGTCTCCTGCCGAGCAAAAGTTCACTTCACGTGCATGGAAGAATCGTAAGAACTGATGGAGAACCAGTTACAAACACAGTTTTAGTTTCCAATGCCATCTGTCATTTGTTTGAAGAAGCAAGATACGAAATCAATGCAATAGAAATTGATAGAAACAAGAATGTTGGTCTCACTAGTCTCATGAAAAATTATGTATCTCTAAATCCTGGACAATCACGCTACATACAGAATACTGGTTGGCTTGAAATAAATGATAATAATCAATCACTAACCATCGCTACTGGCTACTTTGATGTAGCCATACCGCTTAACATGATATTTGGTTTTGCTGAAGATTATCACAAAATCATTGTCAATGCTAAGCATGAACTTATTTTGAAAAGATCAAAAAGTGACGCAAATGCCATCTTGCAAGCGGCTCCCATCGAGCAGTCTAAAATTGAAATTAATAAAATAGAGTGGTTATTGCCTAGCGTTAGACTGTCAGCTTCACGAAAATTTCAGTTGCTAAAATATATTGAAAAAGATCCACCTATTCCAATAAGTTTTCGAACTTGGGAACTGTATGAATATCCTCTACTTCCAACTACTTCAAACCACGTTTGGACAGTAAAAACCTCAACACAATTGGAAAAACCGAGATTTGTCATACTTGGATTTCAAACAAACAGAAAAAATAATACTACTAGAAGTTCTAGCAACTTTGATCATTGCAATCTGACTAATGTCAAACTACTTTTAAATGATCAGTGCTATCCTTATAGTAATTTGAATCTTGATATTGATCGAAATCAGCACGCTCTTCTCTATGAAATGTACACAAACTTTCAAGCTAATTACTATGGTAAAGAACCGCAACCATTGCTATCGAGAGGGGAATTTATACAGTATGCACCTCTAGTTGTTATTGACTGCTCTAAACAAAATGAGTCACTGAAATACGGACCAGTTGACGTTCGTTTAGAATTTCAAACTAGTGACAATTTTCCTGCTCAAACGTCAGCATATTGCTTAATTTTGCATGATCGTATAGTTGAGTATAAACCAATAAGTGGTGGAGTAAAAAAGTTGGTATAAAACTGTTGTAACCACATGGAGATAGTTTAGTTGCAATCAAGATGGACTACATTGTGGATATGCAGGGCTTCAAGTTACCAGACAATAAATTTGTCTTCAAAGAATTGGCTATATTACCATTCTTTGATGCTACAGGTATAAAGCCATATTCTTTTCTCTTTCAACCACCCTGCAAGTGGAAGAACATTCCACCAAAGTATAAGTCTATAAACATTTGGACAGAGCGCAATCATCATGGAATACCTTGGAATTCTGGTGATTTACCGTATTCTCAAGTGCCTGTAATTCTCGAGAATTTGTTAGCAGAGGCAACAAAAATTTTTGTAAAAGGCTTGGAAAAAAAGAATTGGTTGCAACAATTTGCAGAAATATCGTGTGAAATTGTTGATATGCTTGATTTGGAATGTCCCTCGCTGAAGGAATTGCGTGAAATGTTTACAGTTAATTATATTAAATGTACACATCATATGTATGAAAATTACTCTAATTGCGCAATTGAAAATGTAATTTTATTGGAAAACTGGATGACTATAGAACATGAATATTTTATTACTTGTTTTAATTTATAGAGATAAGACAAAAAATATTTTTCCATATACTTAATTTATAGTCTACTTATTTTGTAAGTATAATGTACTGATATTTTAGAAATAAATAAGAGAAAATGAAAATGAAATTTGTGTTTTGTTTTAGTTCCTTGTTCTTATAATAATAAGTGCGAATAGTAGATAAGCGAATCGTGGGTCAGCGAACATCATTGGCATTGTGACTTGAAGAAACATCATCCTTCGGTATTGAGAGATTACGTCTGGTGGATCAGGTTGCAATAAATGAAAAACACCAATTTATATTCAACTTATTTTTTCTTCTCTGCTCTTTATTTTCAGAGACTTGTCACTTACAGTGTAGCTATCTTACGATCTAAAAATTGATTAAACACTCATTCCTCTGCTTACATGTCATTCGTATAACTCACACATACACACACGCTTCACTCTGTCGTGTGAGGTCATCCGCGGCTAGAGACCTGATGACGTACACGTTCCAGTAGCTTCGGGATTGGTGTCTTCAAGGAACCATGATCGTAGCTTCCGGAGCCTACAACTTCTCATTATAATAATAATCCACAGTATTAATTCAATATATGTACTGTACACAAATACTATAACTATATACATGAGATTAATTATATACAAACACTATATACATGACATTAATTATATACAAGTACTATATACATGAGCTTAATTATATACATTATCAACTTCCATGGGTTTGCATATTCTTTTGACATATCCCCATGGAAGTGTATCTGTCGTTCCAGGAATAAGCACTCTTTTATCGTCGTGCCAGCTTAGTGCAATTTTTTTCTGTTTAATGGTATGCACTTCGTGTTTTCTACTGCGGATCAAATTTTGGTACGCTGTTACATTTTCATATTTAAGGAGACACTTTTTATAATCATTAAATGTAATTTTCCTCAACGCAGACCCTTTCACACCTTTAGCTTTCTTTTTCTCACACCTTTCATTCCAGATTTTGTATACATATGATTTCGCTCTCAAACCAACAAACTCTGTTATAATTTTTCCACTGCACTCATCTTTCATTAGTCCTAATAGTTTTTTATTTTTTAGCGGTATTCCGTAAACATTATCTGGAGGATAATCTGATGTGTCAAATTTGTGAATATCCCGCTTAATGAAAAAAAAAAAAAAAAAAAAAAAAAAAAAAAAAAAAAAACTATCAGTGTCGGTGTAAAGCAATTTTGCGCGATTTCCAAAATTTGGTAGAATGTAGTTGTAATGAAAGTCGTAGGTAATTATTTTGGAGAGATCGAGAACAGCAAATCCCACATAAATTGGTTTATTGAATTTAACTTTAAGTCTTTTTGATTCAATAATAACCATATCTTCATCGAATATGACACAGCTATGAAAATTGGGCTTGGAAATCAGAGCTTTTGCACCGTACCTTCCATCCCATTTTGTTATCAATCTGACTTCTCTATATTTTCTAACATTCTCCATTGTTTTGCCAAAGACAGAATTGTTCATCAGCTTGTAGAAATTTTTCTCAAAATCATTGCTAGACATTTTTCGTTTCTCTGTATTTAGGTCAATGTACTCTTTTAGCCAAGGTTTTTGCTCAAACTTTAGAATTCGATGAATTTTCGTTACCTTCAGCCCCAAACTCAAATACTTTTTCAAATTTCTATAGTGGACTACGTAATTCTTCTTTGACAATACGCTCGTTATCAGTTTTGGTATTTTACATGAGGAATTAGGCGGTACAAAGTGCTCTGGAGCCAAAGGCAAATCTCTGTGAAGATCATGCAATTCTGCAGGATATTCCAAGTCTACCTCTAAAATGTAACCTATTGGTGAATCGTCTGGAATACTTTGTACATTGATATCTTGATCAAGTACCCATTCGAAACCACCAAAAGGTAAACATTCACTCATTGCTGCGCCATACTGGTTGTTGATATCAAAATATGAGATATATGATTCAGGTTCGCTTGGATTAAAATCTGATCCCATGAATCGGTTATTCGCTTTGGCATATCTGTTTGAGCACTGCGATACACCACCACGAATACCCCTCTCAATTAGAAGAATCATTTCAGGATCTGTTAATAATTCAAGTTCAATTCCGATTAATTTCAGCATCGCATCAAAAGCAAGTCCTGGAGCTGTATAGTAATGTAAGGGATCGAGATTGTAGGTTGAAAAGCAATTTTTTCTGAAATTTTCAAAAATATCAGCCAAAAGCAAAACGTCGGTTTTCAAGTATAAATCAGAGTATTCTCCCAAAGTTTGTATATGGAATGTTTCCCAAACATTGCATGCATGTTGGTAATCTTCATCAGAAATTTCATCATTATTTAATTTTGAATAAAATGCGCTTTTAGGTGGTAACTGATGGTCATTTAATTTTTCCCAATCATTAATATAGTCGTAAGGAAATACTCCTTTTCTGACTAATAATTGAAATTCTTCTGGATTATTGCAATGCTTGAGAGTAATTTTTTTATCATCATTTGCCAGATAAGAAGATAATTTTTCAAGGCTACTTGGCATGAAACGAAACGAATCTATAAACCGAAGATTTACTTTTGTACCGGCAACATATTTCGTGAACGAGATGTATTTCTCTTTGTTGATGGGTAATAATTTAACCTCACCCTCAAACTGTTTAGCTAATGCTTTGATGAAAAAATGTGAATCATATCCTGACAAATTGTGGAAAACTACTGGTACAGTGTGTGAGTCCTTGTAATTCACATTGCAGCCCTGATGACTTGCACCACGAAACTTACCTGTAAAGTGACAATGGTCGTGATGCCTTACGTCATCCTGTTGAAATGGCTGTTCGCAAATGTGACAGTTTTGAGCAGACCTGAACTCTGCTTCTTGCTCTGGACTGAGTTTCTCCATTGGTACAATGCATGTTAATTCAGAATCAATATTTTCGGCAATTTCTTTTAATTCATTTACGAACCACTCTATACAATCTTTCCCACGATAAATTTGAAATTTTGAACGAGAGTCATCAAAGCTGCAATGTAAATATAATGCAACACTGTATGGAACATGCTTTTGATACGGCCCTATATTGAAAGGATTTTCAGCAACTTCCATCAATAGACATTCAATGTCAGCATAAACGGAGAATGGAACCTTCTCTTTGAACTTGTAATTTCGGAATTTCAAAAATCTTTCTTTTTCATTGGGTAAAATCATTCTACATTGATTCGCATTTTCACAATCCATTTTGTGATTCTGTAATGATTTTTCTAATTTGAAGTGACACAGGCACCTGTCACAGAAGTAAGTACGGCAATTACCTTTTGTAAACTGAGATTTTACTAATCGGGATAAGTTTTTAATCAAAGCGAAGTGATAAATTGGATTACTGTCTTTTGATTCGTTTTTATTGGAACATTCAGTATTAAGATTTATATTTTCGATCATCAAAAGGTGTATTGTAGGACGGCTAGACTTTTCCTTGCTCAGATGGAGCGGTACAATTTCACCTTTTTTATATTTGCTATCATCTTCTACGCCATAAACATTTATGCACAACTCATTCATTTTCTCAAATTTTGGAATATCTTCAAGAATTATAGGAAACGAGATTCCATCATGTTTCAGTTCTAAATTATAATGTGGGTAGGAATTGACTAAATTTCTGTTAGTGGTGACAGGATGAATAGCGGCCATTATCGACCACAGAAAACAATAGACATCATTATTCTGAATATTTATAACAGCCTTTTTATCTCTTATATATTTTGGCAAATCAATGAATGTCGATATACCCGAATTTATTGGCAAATATTTATTAAAATTTACTATCAGGTTTATAATTTCACTAAGTGCCCATCCCGAATCCGTTTCCTGCAATTCTTCTACTTTTACTAAAATTTGGTCTAAAACATTTTCATCGTACCACGCACTGATGTCAGTTGATGGGAGGATTCTATTATTTTCCGTATTTATGTATTTAATTTCTTCTACCGTTTCACCGTTCACTATTTCTTTAAATTTCCCGGCAAAAGAAACGTTTACTTTCAAACCCCCATATTGTTTCAAAATACTTTTTATTCGTTGAACGACCAATGATTTTGTGTCCTCCAGAAAATGTTTAAGGTCCTTATGTCTTAAATTCACTATACATCCGGTTCTTATCCTACTCTTAAATGCTGATTCTAAATCTTCCCACTGTATTCTATCTGTTTTTCTATTTGAATTTCCCACCCCTTTTCCCATTTTTCTCATTACTTTCAATTTAGTGTTTAACGCTTTTAAAATTCCTACTGTTGATTGAACATGCATTTTTTGACCTACAGACAATTCTAAATACTTTAACATATTATTTAATATTTTGATATTCTGCCTACCAAATTTGATCCACTTGTTGATTTTATTGATTTTTTTATTATCAGTTAGCATGATGTATGCCTGGTCCATGATGGAGATGAGTTTCCTGCTTTGTTCAGGCTCCATTTTTTTTGTTCTGTCAGGCACGAGTCCACTACAAAACTTTGATGCTCACTTGGCGGCTGAGAATCAACTGGAAAATTTTTTGGTGTGAAACGACTTTTTAACACATAATATTCCACTGAATAGAAACTTTAACCTAGAGGGCACGCTCACCTCCCACAATCACCTCCTTTTCTAATGTGCTGTTCACAAATGTCAATTGCAAAGCTCTTCCAGCAGTCTTGGTATTTATAGTGTGGATAAAAACTGGAAAAAAATTCCTATGACACAACCTTTCTTTTTAAAAACTCACAACATTTCACTGAATTTTTCACTTTAAATCCAAACAAACACTAACCTTTTTCTAACACGCAACCTTTTAAATGTGACTCTCAGATAAACTATCAGAAAGTATGTTGAGGATAAAAGAAGTATCGATTTATGAAATCACTGCACTGAATCTGGCAATACACTGGAAATTTGTTTGCAGCTCGCGCCTCATATAGCTGAGGATTATTATTATTATTATTATTATTATTATTATGAAGGTTAATACCTAAGCAGAAAACATTTTTGCGATGTAACTTCAAGGGCAAATGAAAAAAAATGTAACCTTGAAGCTATTTTACGTAAAATTCAAAATGCGTTTTATATTCATGAATTCCGTTCGTACAATTCTCAAAAAGTGGAGTAGCTACCGGATGCAACCTGATCCGTGAGAATAAATCAAATTCCTATGGGTGAAAACAGGATGTCACATCAAATTTCACATACAGACACACTTGCATATTTGCGCCTTAAATATGACTGTTTTATCTATAAGGAAGCAATGAATCATTCTTGTTTTTCTCGTAATAACCTTGAACGCGTTTTGACATGAATTCTGCTCGTACAATTGTGCAATATGCTGTGACGTCATCATAAGCTTCGAGAATGTTCGAGAATGTTCGAGATGCTCCACGATCCCTCGAGAATGTTCTAGAAGCCTCACACGGATACACACACACACACACACACACACACACACAGATACTCACTAATACTAACTCATCCAGAACTCCCCCTGTATATCTACTGTTAAGACTCCCGACTGCTAGGCAATAGATTTAGGGATAGATGTAGGTTCGATACTCCGTAGCGTTAGATATTTTATTTGTTAAATAATATTTAAAAATGTAATGTATGTATTCACTCTACATTATATAGATGCGTCCTAAAAACAATTCAATGATTTTTCATCATTTTTTAAATTAACCCCGGTGATGGTGGCTAAAGTCTGGGCCAGAATTGGCCGCTAAGTGCATACTAGAGTTATCATTCCAGAAATGGCACGATATTGGCAGCCGATATCGGGCCGATATCAGTACCCATTGCTGCGTCGATAATGGCAGCCAGTAACGCATACGTGATGGCGGCCAGAGTCTGGGCCAGAATTGGCCGCCAAGTGCATACCGGAGTTATCATTCCTGCAACGGTAGGATATTAGCAGCCGATCTTCGGCAATATTTTTGCTGATACTGGGCCAGTGCTGGGTCGTATCTAACTTCGCACTTGGGGCGTGAGTCGAAAGGAGCAGATAAAAAAATTGAGCATGGATTAAGAAAAAGTATTATTGACACCCGAACCAAATAACGGCACCCGACAGGGACCGAGGTGGAAAATTCAGTAGTCCGCCGGAGTTCACCGCCGGCGCAGTACTGGCCCAATACTGGTCAACAGTACAGATGATCGGCGATTCGCCCAGTACTGGCGAACGGTTGGCTCTACAATCGGGGCAGTACTATGCCGACATTATAAATATAAAAAAGATGAAAAAAATACGGTTAAAAATATGTTTCATGTGTTCTAAGATTTCGAAAATCTATAAATACAAATATCGCGAAAACATTTTTGTCTGTTTTTTTTTTTTCAAGGAAAAAAATTGTAAGTTACATCTTTATGATGAATTGTAAATGTTCAAAAAAAGTTACATTTGATGAAATTCTTAATCGTTGTAAAATAGTCTAAAACACCTCAAAAGCAAAACGTTACACGAATGTTTAAAACAATTGGTAATAAAAAAAATTGTCGCAGTACGCGATGAAATCTGAATTCCGTCTATACAAATTTTAAATGCTGATTAAAAATGCCATTTTATGTAATTATCAAAATTTGTAAAATGATCTAAAATGCGAAAAAACATTAACAATAAAAAATATTATCAGTTAATTTATTTTACATCTATATGATGTCGCATAATTATAAAAAAATTAATGAGAAAAAAGAGATAAAAAATTGTTGTTTTAAATGTTTTGAGCTGTGGCTCAAAACGTGACGACAGCACTGTGGCGACATAAAGTCATATGATGATGAATGGATGGTCATGAAAAAAATTAAATGATTTTTTATCATTTTTAAAATTAACTCAAGCATTTTCCTACGCCAGCGGCTTGCCATTACAGAACTAGAACTAGTGTGCAGTACTGCGCCAGTACTGTGGAGAATAACCAGCCAGCACTGTCCCAATACAGATGCCCAGTACTGGCACAGTACAGATGCCCAGTACTGAGACTCTGGCAATCTGTACTGGGCCAGTACTGCGCCAGTGGTGTATTTCCACCTGGGGAATAATTGTCTTTATTAAGAAATATAATGCATGCTTTCAAATAATTGGCGCTTATGTAATTGTGCATAAATGGAAGATGAAGTCATAAACTATCAAGTGCGAAGTTACCCAAGTGCGAATTGCCGGACCTGAACACATGGCCCAAGCTTGGTCCAATTTCGGCAGCCAAAGATCGGCTAATGTTATTGCGCCAATATCGGCATTTTAATCGGCCCAGTGTAGCGCCCGCACTGGCTGCATATATTGGTTATTTAAATTTATCGATATACCGCCGAAGCTTGCCCCAGTGATGGCACATTACTTGAACAAGTGTCACTTTTATCACGGCAAAGCATGTTTTATGAGGAAAAGCCAGAGATCGGCCCAGACGCGGCGCATTACTGTTCCAAACTTTGTCTTTACTCTGGCTCAATATGTTTTAATAGGAAAAGCCAGAGTCTGGCCCAGCAAAGGCACATCACTGGGCCTAGTAATACTTTTAGTACGTAAACCATATTTTAAGAAAAAGAGCTAGACTTCGGCCCAGACTCGGTGCACTGCTGTTCCAAACTTCGTCTTGACTCTGGCTCAATATGTTTCAATAGGAAAAACCAGAGTCTGGCCCAGCAAAGGCTCCTCGCTGAGCCCATTATTACTTTTAGTACGTAAACCATATTTTAAGAAGAAGAGCTAGACTTCAGCCCAGGCTCGGTCCACTGCTGTTCCAAACTTCGTCCTTACTTTGGCTAAACATGTTTTAAAAGGAAAAGCCAGAGTCTGGCCCAGCAAAAGCGCGTCACTGGGCCCAGTATTACTTTTAGTACGTCAACCATATTTTAAGAAGAATAGCTAGACTTCGGC
>CAKNXH010046683.1:0-12858 GCA_932178445.1 Andricus quercusramuli
CTTAGCAAAGTCTATTAAAGCGATTTTAGGTAATACTTCTCGGCATGTTAAAGATAGCTGGTACTTTGTGGAAAAGGTTTCTGAGTTTACAATCCCAGATGGATATGAATTATTTAGTCTTGACGTCAAATCACTTTTCACTAACATTCCACACGATCTTGTTCTTGATTCTTTGAAAAACAAATGGAACATAATCAAAAACCATACTAAAATACCTTATGAATTTTTCAGACAATTATTGGAATTCTGTTTGAAGAATGCTTATTGCACCTTTCAAGGAAAATTTTATAAACAGACATATGGCGTACCTATGGGCTCACCTATCTCTGCCGCAGTATCTGATTTGGTAATGGAATCCTTGGAACATGATGTTCTCTCTCAAAATCAAAATCTTTCTTCACTGTTTTTCTATAGATACGTCAACGACATTTTGTCTTGTCTACCTCGCAACCAAATCGAAACTTTTAAAGATTTGTTCAATAAATACCACAACAGATTACAATTCACGATCGAATATGAGCAAGACAAAAGTATTTCCTTTTTAGATGTACAACTCTCCAATGTTAATGGTGAAATTTACACTAACTGGTTCCGTAAACCTACTTGGTCTGGCAGATATACCAATTTCTATTCCATTACTTATCCTCCTTATAAAACTAGTATTATTACCAATTTAGTTGACAGAGCCGTAAAACTTTCGCATGTCTCTTTCCACCAGAAAAATTTAGAAATCGTTTCGCACACACTTAAAATCAATGGTTTTCCAGAAAAACTTGTTAATAAATTAATAGAAGAGAGGGTTAACAAAATTCGGACTCATCATCATAATATCAACGATGGATTAAACAACGAATTGAACTTAGATCGTTCGATTGTATTACCTTACAATCCACAAATGTCCAGAATTCTTCAAAAAATGTACAAGAAACAGGATATCAAAATCATTTTCAAACCTGTTAGAGATCCCTTCAATTTGTTCAGAAACCAAAAAGATCCAATTCCGATAAACAAAATTACGAATGTAATATATAAATTAACATGCTTGGATTGTGAGCAATGTTATATCGGTGAATCCAAACGTTACATTGATGTAAGAATAAAGGAACACGTGAGAGACTGTAACAACAACAGACTCAACACCGCTCTCTCGAAATAGTGTGCTAAAGAAGCACACTATTTCAAACGCATGTTCATGGAAATGTTTTACATTATTAAGAATACTAATAATGTTAATTTCCGAGCTGACATCTAGATAATATGAGCATAACATATAATAGCCTCATCCATGCCTCACAATGATATATATTTTCTTCATTCTTAACTTTTAATTTTACACCCCAAAAATAACTGTTCCTTCATCTTACTTATCTCTCTCTCTTTTCCTCCTCTTTTACAACAATGTACCATTCACGCTTCATAAGAGATACGTCATGCGCCATACTCAATGTACTACCATTTCAATGTGAATCAACCTATCAACTATATATCACCTGTATTTCTGGCCGTTTTCATTCCGTCTGCTGGACGGCAAGAAAACGGTGGTGTTTTAATATGTCAACAATAATTTTAATCTGTATTTAAGTCCGTCCAGCAAACGGAGTCAATACAATAGTAAATTCAACCTTCGAATAATTACAATTAAACCAACAGGTAACAACTTTTAATAATATAATTCTATGATTTTCACATCTTTATCTCAATTGTCACGACACTTCAATTAATTATACTCCTACTCCAATTTGTATTATCATTATTCATACTTACTTCATACTCAGCTTCTCAAAAACCGACGCTATATCTGTCCTTTTTAAGTCTTTATGCTTACTAGTTATGTATTTTTATCACACAGGTTACATTTATTGTAGTAGAATTGTACTGATGAGGACTGTCGACGAGCAGTCGAAACGTTTATAACGTTTACGATCTGAGAGTCTCTCAGACGTAAATCAAAATAAAATTTGACCAGTAATCTACATTACTTTCCATCTTCAATAATATCCGTCTGGATAGTCACATCCCAATATAAGATGTAATCTTCATTTTCTAAAACGGACATTGGAATGTATCTATAGAAAGGCATCCATTCTGTCAAGAGTCCTAGGTTTAGGGCAAGTTGTTGATGTATAATGCCCACCACATCATTATGTCTATGCGTATATTCTCTTTGAGCCATTACGCGACAACCATTAATAATGTGCTCAATGGATTCGTTGGTATCTCCACATAATCGGCACCGGTCAACCACGTCTTGATGTAACACGTGTTTGCGATAATTCCTGGTGCTGAAAACTCTGTCCTGAATCGCAATGACGAATCCTTCCGTTTCTGAATACAGGAGTCCCTTTCTCAGCCAAATATTGGATGCCTCGCTGTCCACTTCATATTGATCTAGCGTTTTGGGGTGTTCGCTGTGGATGGCTTTCTGTCTCCATTGCGTTTCCAATTCCTTTATGGTTCCTGCCCTGATATTCAAGGCCTCCTCTGAGGACAAATTCAAGGGCGTGTAGTCAAGATCCGCTTTACAGATGGTGTTTTAAAGCGCAACATCTCGCTTGCTGTTAAAATAGTCTCGCAACTGTATAACTTGTGACTCACACAGTTTTCTGACATCTCCAATGCCCCTGCCCCCTCTATGTCGTGGTAGAACTACCCTTTCAATCGCCGAATTACTGTGGTGCATTCGGTGTTTCGTCATTTCTACGCGGATGATTATGTTTAATCGTTTGAGGTCAGTGTTCGACCATTTGATGAGCCCAAAGGAGTACTTGAGAACAGGGATGGCATAGGTGTTGATTGCCCTGATCTTGTTTGCCGAGTTAAGAGAACTCTTCAGAACCGATCTGAGTCTTTTCGTGAAGGCAGTCGTTAGGCTTTCCTTAACTATCGTATGCTGACTACCCTTAGATTCGAGAATACCCAGGTATTTATATGACTAGCCCTCTGCCATTGCCTCGATGTCATTCCCCAAATCGTTCTCTATCTCTGCGGTACCTAATTCTCCGCTGGTTAAATGCACTGTTCGGCATTTATCTAGTCCAAACTCCATGTTGATATTATTGGAAAACTGCTTTGTAACATCAATCACTTGCTGCAGTTTCTCGTTCGAACTAGCGAACTATTGAACTAACTAGTGAACTATTTATTATTATTATTATTATTATTATTATTATTATTATTATTATTATACCATGAAGCCATTTTCCTTCCGGGGTAGGCGTGACTTGCTCGGTTGAAAAGTATTGAAATAGGTATATAGGTATGAGGTAGATCGGTATATGGGTATAGGGTAGTTGGGTATGTAGGTGTTAGGTATAGATGTTTTAGATTGATCTGGAGTTCTCGTGTTATTTATATAAATGACACGTTCACTCCGCAACACTGCTCCGACCCAGGTTGCTGATCAATCTCTCTAGCGATCATCCCAAGTGAGGAGCCTCACGAAATTGTTACGTATGGTTCCCCACTTGGGCCCATTAGTATCCAAGGTCTTTGTTTCAGGCATCATTCTCTCTATTGTCACTCTGTTTACAAACTATTTGTCGCCACACATTTCTATCCTTCTTATGTCTCTTCGTATTAGTGTCTCATTCACAGATTCTAACCATTCTTTCGACGGTCTAGCTCTTGAACGGAGGTCAAGTACACGGAAATGTAATTAAAGTCGACTTTTGACTAGTTAAGGATGAAAACTTGGTCCTTTTTTCACCTTGAGTCGTAAACGCTTCTAACAGGGGTCATAAGCTACATAATGTCAGAAGGTCAGAGTTCTGGGCATGACACATCAGCGTGGCATTAAAATTATAAAATTTTTTATTATAAAACTTAACACTTGATAATTTTTCATCATAAATTTTCAAAATTACAATGCTCTTTAGTTTTAGCACCTCAAAGTTCAAAGTTCGACAATTTTGAAAATGTACAAGTAAGAACTGTTCAATTTTTAAGATGTCTGATGTTGAACAAGTTTGAACATTTTGAAGAACAATTGAAGACTCTTTAATATTTTATGTGTATGATAGAAAATTAAAAAATTGTTAATTTTTTTCTTGGAATAGTTTATTTTTGATAATTTAGATTTGAAATATATTCAGTTCGACAGTTGCAATGTAAAATTATTGTGTTTTGAATGTATAGAATTGCAGACTACTCAATTTTCAAGATTTATGTTTTACATTTTTTTATTTAAAATTTAAAAAATTAAAAACTTTCCAATGTCAAAGATCTATGATTCAAAGCTCTACAATATTAGAGTTAGAATTAAAAATGCTTGAATTTAAAATAAACGAATTGCACATTATTCATGATTTAAGATTTCTATTTCAATATCGTATAATTTGGAACATTTTTTTCTGAATAGTTCAATTTCGTAGATTTGTAATTGAAAATTCTTCAGTTTTGATTATTTAGAAATTCAAAAGTGACGTTTCAATTTATAAATTTTCCAAATTAAAGAAATTTCAAATATAAAGCATTGAAATTACAGAATTTTTAATTGTAAAAGAAGGATAAATCCAGGATATAATTTTCAGTGCTCTAGATTCTAGATAGTCTGAATGGAAGAATGAATCAATAAAGTTTTTGTTTTGAAAATTATATAATTTTAATCATTTCTGAGCAAGAAATATGAAAATCTACATTTTTTTCTAATTTTTTAAATCTTTCCAAATTTTAAATTATTTTCAAAAATTTGTCGAAGCTTTTACATATTGAGAGAGTTCGTATTTACTATAGTATTATTACCTTTCCCTAAGCCCTGGTAATATTAGTTTGGACCCAGAAAAGAGAAGATTAATTAAATACACACAATTTAATCAACAAAAGAAAACAGTGTTTTATTCAAAGATATAGTCTGTTGCAGGTCGCTACAATAATCAGTCGTATCGTTTACAAGCTATTCAGTCTTGACTTGATTTATCACATATGAATAATGCTTAGTGTTATTTCGCGAGGTACAGTGTCACGTATCAATAAGCGCCGTTGGTTCTAAATTATAAATTAAATTATCACGCGCGAATAAGCTTTGTGAATTCAGTCTCCAGTCTCCTAGAGGGCATTTATTTTACGTAATACTAAAACCGTACATATCTCGTAGTATCACGGTGAGTATAAATAAACTTAATCCTTGACAATTCATACGGCGGATAACATTTAATATGCGCCGTTTTCTATCACAGTAAAAATACCTATCTCCGGAGCCTGATGCAGCTTACCAGAATCAATACAAAGAACTAACAGAGAGCTGGAGCCTATGATGGCATGCCCAGAATACTGTATCAAAACCCAAAAATGCCGGGTGCATGGTTCAGCGTACCCCAACAATAAAACAAAAGATGAATCTCTAGGGGCATAAAAACCCAAAAATGCTGGGAGCCTGATTCAGCGTGCCCCGATAATAAACAAGTGATAAATATCTAAGGGTGTCGTGCACCCAGAGAAACACAACCTGTAAAGTAAAAAATGGCTGGAGTCTGGATTGGCGTGCCCAGCGTTAGTACAAGTAATAAATAAATATCACAGGTATAAAACAAAAGAAAAAAGCAGATGCAATCTTGGAGCCGGTAAGGCGTGCCCAAGAGATCAGAAATCAAAAATCAAAATCAATATCAAGAAACTGGAGCCGAAATAGCGCACCCAGTCATAAACGTTGGATTGTATTTTTCAGAGCCGAGGCGGCGTGTCCGAAAACTAAAAATCAAAAATTTTCAGAGCCGAGGTGGCGTACCCGAAAATAACAAAAAATTGTTTTCTAGAGCCGAGATGGCGTACCTAGTTTTTCAATAACGGCAGCCGAAATAGCGTGCACCGTAAGTAAATAAAAAAAAAATACCTTGGTTTCTCGTCGGAAGGTGTGCAGCGCTTTCCTGTAGTACAGCAGCACTACTAGAAGTCGGACCTGGCGAGAGACCACTCGAACGGTTGATGGGCCGTTCACCCGCTGGTGGTGATCCACTGCTCGGTCGCCTTCTTAAAGCTGTTTCAAACGAGCTTACTTTCGAGGAAAAACGTCCTGCACTTTCTAGTGGTAGCCGTCTGAACTAGTCAGCCTTTTCCTACCTCCCATTGCTATGTATATGGATATAGGTACAATCGATCCTTGATCCTCGCACGTATCAACTGTCTACCCATATTCGGTGTTTCGTAAATTGCAACCGTTACAATATCTTTTGAAATAAAAACCGAATCTCTTCCAAACTTCTAAATATATCTATCCAACTTATTCGAATTAAAGAAAATAAATAACAATGTTATGTATATATCAAATTTCTTCAACTTCACACGCAATAAAAAAATGTTTAAAATAAAACGATAAAAATTTCAAAGTTCAAAGTTTACCCTTTCAAATTTTAAGAATTTAAGGCCTTCTATTTCCAACAATCCAGTTTTAAACTGCTCTGTTTTAAATATATGGTTTATAATTCATCTTTTGAAATGAATAGTCAAATATTGCTACTAATTAAATAATGGATTTTTTCCAAAAAATTTGAAATTACATGGGTTAAAAATTAAAAATTGTAGAGTGAAACAATATTCGAATAAAGTTTGAAATTGAATAAAAGCCCTTAATTTTGGATCAATTATTTTGAGGTTATTTCAAAATTGAGAATATTCAATAAAATAACTCGGGAGTTAATATTTCTTCAACTACTAAGGATTTCGAACAGTTGAATTTGATACGTGAAAATTTGTCTGGTAAAATCAATTGTTGTACCCTCTTTAATACTCAAAGTATATTTCAATTTAAACTTTTGCAAGGAATTAATATTTACAGTTGATTATTTCAAAAATTTTTTATCCAAAAATTAAAATTTTTCATTCTTGAAAACTGTAATTTCAAATTCTTTACATTTAAGACGTACGCTTAAAAATTGAAATTTTTCAAAGTGAATGATTTTTAAATTATTCATATTAACTAAATATTATAATTTAAATAGTTAAAAATTGAACTCAACGCTTGAAAAAATCGGCTTCCTGCGTGAGCACTTCTCGTTGGGCTGGACGCATAAGTTTCAGCGCACGTCAGTCAAGTCGCGCGCTTCGCGCTCGAAATTTATGTTTTCTATTTTCCCACTGTGTTTTCGATAAATAAAACTAAAATGACAAGTCCTATCAAAAAATGGTTGAAATAAAGTTTTGTAGGACTTTTCAAAAGTTATAATTCATTTTTGAGATGTTTTCCTGTATTTTGAATCGTTTGGCTCGAAATTTGGAAATAAAATTTTTTTAGGACTTTTCAATAACTAAAACTCCTTTTTCAGATATAAATATTAAATATAAATATTTCAAATCTTTCGATATCTTGTCAAATCCCTTAAAACTTTTTAAAGCTTTTGAAAATGACTGCGAGTCTTTTAACTTTTACAATATCCTCAAATATTTCAATACAATACAATATTCAGTACAATACGTCTAATCCAATTCTTGAAATTACTCACTGGTAAACTCACTCAATGTTAGTTACTTCGCAATAATCTTATTACTAATCTGATACTTACTCTGAAGTCGACCCTGCTTAATTATTTATTTGAGTTAGTTTATAGATTAAATTATAAGAATAATCAAGTATACTGCCGATCAGTGCTTGCACAAATTTGTAATGACCTTGTATATCCTGTTCTTCAGAGGGTTATTTAGCCGTAGGGGCTTTTTTGAATAAATACAAATAAATAAATACAAATAGTTTAAAATCTCATTAAATTACTAAAAATAATTGACAATTTCTTTGTAAAATTTTTAAATAATCTAAAATATTTAAAATCCTTCAGAAACTTTTGAAATTTCGAAAGCTCTTGGAAGTTCTGAGGATTTTAAAGATACTGAATTGAAAAATTCAACTGAATTCATGAAATTCAAGAGAAATAATAAAATTCAGGAGTACTCCAAAGAATTTAAAAGAAGTGAGGATAAATTGATAAGAATTCAGGGCGAATTCCAAATCTCTTCAAATCTTTAGAATCCAACGAAATACCTCACTTCTCGTAAATAAATTTTTTGAAATCCACTAAAATATTGTAAAGTCACGTAAAATTTCATTATATTTCCTCAAAAATATATAAAAATACATTGGGAGCTATAGAATCCCTCACAATCATTAAAATCCGCCGAAATCTTGTAAAATAACGTGGAATCTTTGAAAATAACTTGTAACCTTATAGGTGTTGTAAAATCGTTCCATAAATTGTAGAAAATTCATCCTTAAATACTTCAAACGCTTTGAAATCCCAACTTATTGAAATGAATAAATAATTCCTTGGCGTCTTTTGAAATTTCCTCAAATATTTCCAATGAAAAGCTCTTGAAAATGCCTTCGAAGTTTTAAAAATATCTAGGTTTACCAGACGCACTGATCTGTCAGCAAATGAGCTCATTTTTCACCCTTGGCACTGATGTACTGATTTTTCATGAAATGCACTGATTTTCACACGAAACGGCGATTTTTGCCATTTTTGTACATATTTTCGTTTTTTACATGCATTTTGAAAAAAAAATCCCGGTAACAGAACGTCAAATAAGAATTTTTTGCTTGGTGTTACTATTTCGTCTATTTTCTTGTTTGACATGATCAATGTTTATTTGCCTGATTCGTCGAATCGGATTATTATTATTTTTTTTAATGACGTTTGGTTACCTACTTGCTGGGTGTGTTTGCGGGGGGGGGGGGGCAGACAGACATGCACTGATTTTTCACGAGACCTATCTGGTAACCCTAAAAATACCTTAAATTCTCTAAAATTCCTTCAAGTTATTGAAATCTATTGAAAATTTCTAGGAATCTTTAAAAATATCCAGAAATAGTTCAAAAGAATTCAAGATAATTCATAAATAGGTATAGACCTGAATTGAATAGTGAATAGCCCATAAGTTAATTTATTGGAAGAAAAGTGACTAATGTGATCTTTTCATTTAAATAAGTGACTACAAATTTATTTGAGAAAAAAGCGACTAATGGTGAATGTGGCAGCCCTGATTATTTTTTACAGTTACTTCTTACCGAAATTACCTGTTTTTTCTATTATTTCAGAATTCCTGACTCTTGGAAGCTTTAATATTATTACACATTTTTTTAAGTTCCATTATGGGTTGCAAATAGGGTACCATAGGGTGTAGGGACCAAATCTTGAAAATAAGCTACTTGAGACAACAGATATTTCTTTGCTTGAGATAGGGACCTACACTGAATATCCTTTATATAAAATCTCTAAACGATATTGTCGGTTTCGATTATGACGATTTTCGAGAGTAACAGCGGAGGTAACGTTTGCTTGCTGTAGGCCGCTCATATTCAACAGTAGTGTGTGTCTGCATTTGAAATTAGTGATGCTAACTGAGTCGCCTTTATGTGCGCATGTTGTGATTATAGTATAGTTGATTGGCTGTAGTGCGCGCATGGATGCGAACTAGAGCCAATGACCGCCGTTCAGTTCAAGCATGCGCAAGTATTTTTGGATCACTTTTGGGAATAATAATCGAATCGATGATCGAAGTCGATAATACGAGTCGGCGTTTCTCTTCCAGCATCGCCTTGCAACGTAATGCAAGTTTAAGGAGTGTGAAGAACTAATGCCGATAAACTATACGCCTACGACGTATATTTTCGTTTTCTTTTATTATTATTATTATTATACCATTAAGCCTTTTCCCTTCCGGGGTAGGCGTGACTTGTTCGGTTGGAAAGTAGTGAAATAGGTATATAGGTATGAGGTTGATTGGTATATGGGTATAGGGTGGATGGGTATGTAGGTGTTATGTATAAATGTTTTAGATTGATCTGGAGTTCTCGTGTTATTTATATAAATTACACGTTCACTCCGCAACACTGCTCCGACCCAGGTTGCTGATCAATCTCTCTAGCGATCACCCCAAGTGAGGAGCCTCACAAAATTATTATGTATGGTTCCCCACCTGGGCCCATTAGTATCCAAGGTCTTTGTTTCAGGCATCATTCACTCTATTGTCACTCTGTTTATAAACTATTTGTCGCCACATATTTCTGTCCTGGCATACTACTCTAGCTTCATTCACGTCCATGCATTTTTTCATGCAGGCTCTTGTATTTCTATGGCTTCTTATGTCTCTTCGTATTAGTGTCTCATTCACAGATTCTCACCATTCTTTCGGCGGTCTACCTCTGGGCATTCTGCCATTTACTTTACCTTTATACACTTGCTTGGTCAGTCGTTCATCTTTCATTCTTTCAAGATGTCCGAACCACCTAAGCTGATTTCTTTCCCATATGTCAACTAGTGTCTCCCCTGTACCACATTCTTCGAGGATTGTCTCCTTTCGTACTTTGTCCATCAGTGTTTTCCCGCATATTATGCTCCTGTCTTTTTCTTGACAGGTCCATGTCTCGCTACCGTATAGTACAGTTGGTACGAAAATAGAGTTATGTATGGCCATTTTAGCTTTTTTTGATATGTTTTTATTTGTGAGGATGGACCTTGCTCTACCGATAACCTGCTTACCCTTATTTATGCGCCTATCTAATTCCCCATCTATTTTTCCGTCGTTAGTGAATAGACTACCTAGATATACGTACTTGTCAACTTGTTCTAATTTCTCATCATTTAGAACTATGTTGCATATTGTTTTCTCACTTTTTCCCTCAAACACCATGACTTTCGTTTTATTCACGTTAATTTTGAGGTCCATGTTCTTCATGCTTGTATTAAGTTTATTCAACATTCTTTGCAAGTCTTCGACTGATTCTGCCATAACAATCTTGTCATCCGCGAAAGCCAACCCACGTACCTTGACGGTTTCGAGATCTACACCTTTTTCGTCGAAGAGGGCAGTTCTAAGACACTTATCCATGAATATGATAAAAAGCCACGAGGACATAACGCATCCTTGTTTCACGCCTTGCATAATATCGAACCATTCACTCTTTTTCCCATTTACCCTTACACTCGCTTTACTACCTGTATATATTGTTTTTATTGCTTGTAGGAGCCCTCCATTCACTCCATACTCTTTAAGGACTTCCTAAAGTTTACTTCTATTTACCGTGTCGAATGCTTTTTCTAGATCGATAAATGCACAGAAGACTTTCTTTCCTACTCTCAAACTTTTTTCTGCGACCTGTCTTAGGCTAAATATCTGATCCGTACATGATCTTCCTGGCATAAATCCACTTTGGACTTCTAATATTTTCTCTTCTGTAATTTTCATTACCCTACGGATAAGTATTTTTGAGTATATTTTACTTACGGTACTTAGTAGGCTGATACCTCTGTAATTACTGCAGTTGCTTTTATCTCCTTTTCTTTTGTATATTGTTACGATAATCGCTTTTCTCCAATCGTCTGGGACTTCTCCCGTTTCGATACATAAATTTATTAATTCGCACAACCTGTGAGGTATGTACTCGCCACCGTATTTAAGCATTTCAGCGCTAATATTGTCTATACCCGCAGCCTTACCGTTTTTCAAGTTCTTAATTATATCTCTGATCTCAGTGACACAGACTTTTTCAATTGGGTTTTCTAATGCATTATCTTCTATGTCGCAGTTTTGTTGTCCGATATTTTCACCTCCCAATAGTTCTTTGAAAGACTCTTTCAAAGCGTTTACTATTCCGTCTATATCATATAGCATTTCGCCTTTGCTGTTTCTCATGCTAGCAAACTCTGTACTTTTACTTTCCTTCAACTGTTTATATAATAGTTTCATAATTCCTTCAAAGTAGTTTATTATTTTATTCTCTTCTTCTGTTCTGATTTTCTCTTTACTCTCTTTAACTAGTCGTTTAACTTTCCTATTTTTGTGTCTGTAATCATTTTTAAGTCTAGTTCTCTCCTCATCGCTAAGACCTGTCATGTTCAGCGTTTTATTGTGCGCTTCTTTCTTTTCTTTTTGGGCTGCCGCAATTTCATCGTTCCACCACGCATCGCCAGACTTTCTTCCTACAACCGCTGTACCACATATTTCGGTCGCAGTTTTGACAATGACATCCCGTAATAAAGTCCACGCGCCCTCTATATCTTTATTGCTTATAAGCGCTTCCCACGTTGCTCTATCTATGCTTTCAGTTAACCTCTTTTTAAACTCTGTTTGCACTTCTTGTCTCTGTAAATTTTCAATTTTTATTCGTGTTTGTTTCGTTTTCTTTGTTTTCTTTGTTCTCCATCCCCGCCCTAAGTTTATTTTGCAGACTAAAAGGTAATGATCAGAATCGCATTCGGAACCCCTCATGACTCTTGTATCTTTAACTAGTTCTCTTAATCTTTCATCCGCAATAACAAAGTCAATTATGCTGTGGCTATTTCCTTTACGCCAGGTGTACATGTGGATCATTTTATGTCTAAACCAAGTATTTTTAATAAATAGGCCCTTTTCTAAGCATAAATTAACTAGCTTTTCCCCGTTATAATTTTTTCTTGTTGGATCTCCAAAATTACCTAGCACCCTTTCTGTATCTGTATCCTGACGTTGGACACCGACCCATCCGTTCATATCTCCTAGCAGAATTATTCTTTCACCTTGATCGCAAATACTTATTGTATCATTTAGAGTGTCCCAGAAGGCGTCCTTAACTTCCCTCGAATCGCTATCAACTGGTGCGTAGCACGCTACGATAAATAATCTTCTGATTCCTACCTTCATTCTAGCCCACAGCAATCTGGGTGATACAAAATTATGCTCTATGAGATGATGACTTGCTTTTTCACTCATAATTAAACCGACCCCTTGACTACGATGTGATTCGCTATCTACTCCTGACCATATTTCACAACCGCCTTTCAACACCCCATTTCCTATTTTTCTAAATTCGCAACCCTTTTCTAATTGTGTTTAGGTGATTTTCAGTGTTTTTTGGTTTAAATATCTGTGTACTCAATCCGTAAGTATTTTTTCTTT
>CAKNXH010046687.1:0-13996 GCA_932178445.1 Andricus quercusramuli
ACGAAAAACGCTAACATAATGTAACAAAAAATTGTTTTAAAATTTAAATATTATTTTCGAAAAAATCGACTTTTTTATTTTTTTCAAATGGATTCCAATGTTTATTCATTAAATTCTCATGTAAAATTATGTAAATATTACATTTTTAACACTTGTTTTTAATGCAAAATTCTTTTTTTATCTTCAGTTTTCCACAGTTCCTAATGGTATTTGCAATTTTCATCAATTTTTAAAGAGTTCTATTTTCAATTGTTGAAAATTCAATTTTTTCCGATGGAAAACACTACCATAATCTAAAATTGTTAGAAGATTCTAAATCGCATTCAAATTGTAATGATTTTTGTATAAAAATATAAATTTAGATTAAAAACATTAATGTGACTCAAAATTGATAAAAAATTATGAATCCTCTTTGAAATATGATAATCTCTGAATAAAAATATAAGTTTCTAACGAAAAACACTAATCAAGATTTTTTTCTGCTTAAAATCTAATGATTTTTTACTAAAAATACATATTTTTGATGAAAAACATAAATACACCCGATAATTGTTTAAAAAATTCGAATCTTTTTTGAAATATAAATTTTTTCTTTAAAAATACCAATTTCTGACGAAAACACTTGCATAATCCAAAATTGTTAAAAGATTCTAAATCTTGTTCAGAGTATATTGATTTTTGTTTAAAAATATACAAATTTTCGACGTAAATCTCCAACGTAACCTAAAATTGTTAAAAAAATTATTAATCGTCTTTGAAATCTAATGATTTTTTAATAAAAATTTCAGTTTCCGACGAAAATTACTAAACAAGTGAATTTTATTATTTTAAACGAAAGTCATCGAACTTAGTTCTAATGATTTTTCTTTAAAAATACCAATTTCCGGTTAAGCACACAAAAATAACCTAAAGTTGTTAAAAATAGTCATTATTTTCTGAAATCTAATTTTTTTTTTGAATACCAAATTGTACATTTTCTTTGAAATCTAATTATTTTTCTTTAAAATAACCGAATTCAATAGAAAAACGTTAACATAACCTTAAATTGTTCAAAAATTGTAATTCTTCTTTGAAAAAACTAGTTTAACCTACAATTGTACAAAAAATTTAATCTTTTTTTGATATCTAATGATTTTTTACTAAAAATACCTATTTCTAGTGGAAAACGCCAACATAGCCTAAAATTGTTGAAAAGTTATAAATATTCATTGAAATTTAATTTTGAAAAAATTAAAAATACCAATTTTCGACGAAAAAAAATTCAAATATTCTAGATTTTCTTCAAATTCAAATATTCTAGATTTTGTTCAAATTACATATAATAATTTTATTTAAAAATACCCTTTTCAGGTAAAACAGCAACACAACCTAAATTTGTTGAAAATTGTAAATATATATAAAATTGTTTAGAATTGTGAATCTTCATCGAAATCTAATGATTTTTGTATAAAATAACTCAATTTTAATATTTTAACTATTTAATTTTTTATATTTTTAATACAAATATATTATATAAGTATAATTTTCCGAAGAATCTTGAGAAAATTTAAAAAGATTTTTGAAAATTTCTAAGAATTTTTTTTCATTGTACAGGATTTTACCAAATGTGATAAATTTGTGTTTTAAAAGATATTTAAGTCTTTGATGCTCAGAAAGGATTTGACAATATTTTATAAATGTTCGGAAAAATGTCAAAGTTTTTAAATATTTGTAATATCTTCAAAATTCCAAAAATTCCTAAATATCTTTTAAACTGATAAAATTAGTTTAAAAGAATAAAAAATCACTTTAAATATTTCCAGAAACTTTAAGAACATATTTTTATCCGGAAACCTTTCGAAATCTTTGAAAGACTTAACATTTTATTTCAAAATTTTCAAAAATCTGCGTTTTGTTTTAAATTTCTTGAAATTTTTAAAAAACTTTTAAATATCTTTTAAAATGATTCGATTTTTTTCTAAAATATTGAGAAAATTGTGCAAAATTAAAAACATTGCCTCCAAATCTTCCAGATTCTTTTGTGATCATTTTGGTCAACTTTTTGGTTGAAAATTCATGTATTTTGTTAACAATCAATCTTTGTGGTTAAAAATTTATTTCTTTGGTTGAACTTTTTTTTATTTATTGAAAAATCTTTTTTAACTGAAAATTTAACTATTTTATTTTGAGCGAAAAATGTATCTTTTTTGATGGACATTTAATCTTCTGGGTTGAAAACTAATCGGTTTGGTTGAAAACGTAACTTTTTTTTTAAAAATCATTAATTTATTGTAAGTTTGTCTTTTTAAGGTACAAAATTCATCTTTTGGGTTAAAAATTCAACTATTTCGGGAAAAATTAATTTTTTGAAGATACAACGTTTTAGTTATAAATTTATTTCCGTGGTTAAAAATTAACTATTTTGTTGAAAATTCCTCTTGGTCGTTGTTGTAAAGGAACTTTTTCAACTGAAAGTGTAGCTATTCAATTTATGATAGAAAATTGATCTTTTTTAAATGAAAATTCATTTTTTGTTTATTGAAAACTTGTCTTTTTTTAGTTGAAAATTCAATTATTTTGATAAAAAAAGTGCATGCTTTTGGATTGCAGATTCAACCTTATTATCAAAAATTAGTCTTTTGGGCTTGAAAATTCGTCTGGTTTGGTTAAGAATTCAAATAATTTGTTGAAAACTCGTATTCTTTAGTTCAATTCAACTGTTTTTTGTTGTAAATTAAAATATTTTTTTGTTGAAATATGAATTATTGAGTGTTCTAAGACGTAAATGTGGTTCCAAAAATATTTTAATATGATTATTGCGGATAATTTTATTATAATGCATTTTATGATGAAATATGCTAGTTAAATTATTCATTTGCGGTTAATCCTCAATATATGTTTTTCCCTCTTGATAATAATCAGCTTAACCTAGTGACCTAGTGACTATAGAATATATAGATGCACGACTTACTGCATCGTTGAAACGCAGTATTCTTTCTATTTTTTAAAAGCTTGAATATTTAATTTATTTAGTTATATCCAAATTTTGATCAAAAAGTTTTTTTTTTATGTAAAATAAAATTCGTTTTTAGAACATTTTTCTTAGAAATTAATGTAAGATTTATAATCTTTCAAGGTCTTAAAGCTTCAGAATTGAAATGATTTAAAAACAAATTATTCATAAAGTTTAGAATCTTTAAAATTCAAGAGTTTTTAAATAATAATATTTTTTTAAAGAATCGATAGGAATTTGAAACACATAAGCGGCAGAGACATTTTATTTTATAGAAGGGAATTTTTTCGAGAAAGCTGAAAATTTTTCAATAATATGATATAAAATTAAATAACATTGTTTTTATTCGTAAAAGTAACTTTTAGAATACTGGATTTATACTGATTTAAATCAAAGTTCTTTTTATCTTTTTCACACATCTCAGGAAATAGGCTTTTATTCAAAGTATTAGTATTTTTTATATGCACTAAATTTTAAATATAAAGATAGAATAATAATTTATTCGATTTATTATTCAAATTCATGGGCTTAATTATGTTTTTAGTATTATTAATTTATTTAGTCATTCGGTAGCGATGATTCACATATTTCAGAATATCCTGTAATAATTTGTCAAAACTTCCTAAATTAAACCGATTAAATAATTAAATTAAACAAAACATTCATTTTCTATCGAAAAAGATGAATTTTGAATAAAATAATTCCAGTTTCAACCACGTAGTTGAATTTTAAACTACGAAAAAATTTCTATAAAAGCAGTTGACTTCTCAATTAAAACCGATTACTTTTCAACAAAATAGTTGAATTTTTAACTAAAAATTTTAATTTTAGCTAAAAAAAATGTTTCAGTCAAGAAAAACCCAAGTAATTGAGTAATTTTCAACAACAAAAAATGAATTTTCAACGTAAAATGTAATAATTGATATTTCAACCAAAAGAGATTTTAATTTTATATCAAAAACAGTTTAATTCATATCACAAAGACGAATTTTCAACAAATTAGTTAAACCTTCAACTAAAAGAGACTTATTTTCAACTCAAGAATTAGCATTTCTATTCAAGAAAGATTATATTTCTAACAAATGAGATGATTTTTCAACAAAATACATAATTTTTCAACCAAATAGTTAAAATTTGAAATAAAAACAATACATTTTCAATAAAATAGTTTATTTTCAACCAAATAATTAAATTTGTAACCAAAACAGATTAATTTTCTACAAAGAAGTTGCATTTTCAACCAAAAAAGATTATTTTTCAAAGTAAAATTAAAAATTTAATAGTTGAGCCAAAATAGATTTTAGTTTAAAATAAAAACATTTAATTTCGACCAAAAAATACGATTTTTCAACCAATTAGTTGAACCTGCAACCAAAACAAATTTATTTTCTACCCTAGAGGTAGCATTTATTTCTAAGAAAGATTAAATTTCTACCAAATGAGATGATTTTTCAAAAAAATACATACATTTTCAATCAAATAGTTGAATTTTCAACCAAGAAATTAATTTTCTAAAAAAAATAAAAAATAAACAGAATTTCAACAAGATACGTAAATTTTCTACCAAATAGTTGAATTTTGAATTGAAAACGATAAGTTTTCTACAAAACCGTTGAATTTTTAACCGGAATATGATTTTTTAATATAAAGTTAATATTCAACCAAATAATTGAATTTGCAACCAAAATAGATTAATATTCTACAAAAAGGTGCATTTTCAGCTAGGAAGGATTTTTCAGCCAAGAAAAAAAATCAACTAAAATTATTTAATTTATAAACCGAAAAAATGAATTTTCAACAAGAGTTGAATTTTCAACAAAAAATTAGTTTTTAGTTAGAAATTCGACTATTTGATGAAAAATGCATGCATATTGTTGAAAATGCGCCTTTTGGTGGAAAATTAATCTTCTTGATTGAAAATGCATGTTTGTAGTTTGAAAAAACAACTATTTGGTTAAATATTCAACTAGTTTTTTTTAAATTTAATTATTTATTGAAAATTCAACTATTTTTTAAAAAGTCATATTTTTCATTCGAAATGCAACTGTTTTATTGAACATTTTTCTTTGTGGATATGAAATTCGTTCCTTTGGATGGAATATTTAACTATTCTGGCAGAAAATTTAACTATTTCGTTGAATATGAACTTTTTTTTTAAAAAAACGACCATTTGGTTAAAAATTCATATTTTTAGCTTTAAAATTCATCTATTTGGTTGTTAATGCAACTTTTGGTTGCAAGTTTTTTTAGAAACTTCAACTATTTGGTTGAAAATTCATCATTCTTGGTTGAAATTTTATTGTTTTGTTTTAAATTTATCTTTTCGTGTAATAGTTGATATTTAAAACAAAACAGATTTTAATTTGAAATAAAAACATTTGAATTCGACCAAAAAAGACGAATTTTCAACAAATTAGTTGAAACTTCACCAACATTTTCAACCAAATAGTTGAATTTTCAACCAAGAAATTAATTTTCTACAAAAAAATACAACAAAAATAACATAATTTCAACAAGATACGTAAATTTTCTACTAAATAGTTGAATTTTGAACTTAAAACGATAAGTTTTCAACAAAGTAGTTTTTTTTCAACTAAATAGTTAGATTTTCAACCAAACTGTTAAATTTAATCCAAAAAGACGAGTTTTCTACAAAACAGTTGAATTTTTAACCGGAATATGATTTTTTAACATAAAGTTAATTTTCAACCAAATAATTGAATTTGCAACCAAAACAGATTAATTTTCTACAAAATGTGAATTTTCAGCTAGGAAAGATGTTTCAGTCAAGAAAAAAATTCAACTAAATTATTGAATTTATAAACCAAAAAGACAAATTTCCAACAAGAGTTGAATTTTCAACAAAAAACTTCATTTTCAACCAAATATTTGAATTTTCTACAAAACTGTTGAAATATAAAATAAAAAAATATGAATTTTCTACGAAAAATTATATCTGTAGAAAACCTGGAATTATCAGAGAATTTTTTTTCCAGGATTTGAGTAAACACCCTGGGTAATTCAATAAAAGTGGAATTGAATCAACCTAATGATAACAGTTCTAAGTACTTTGTATTAAAAAATTCTATTCATTTTTCAACACTTAAGTTATAAATCGTTTCAATTTGAATAATTTCAAAATATAATTTTTAGTGCGCCTTGTTTGAAATTGGACAATTTTGAATACCTTTTTTCAATACTCTCTAATTTTGAAAGCTTTGCAAATAAATGTAGGTACCCAAATTAGAAGACGTCTAATTTGAAATTGCTTTTTAATTCAAGAACCCTCCTCGAGACTGCTATTTCTGATTGTATGTATTTATTAAATTTGGAACATCGTCTCAAAATTAGCAATATTTTTCTCGACGTCGAAAATTCCGGAATAAACAGTCGTCTCTCGTATTTATTTATACCCTTTTGCGACTTTTTGTCAAATCGCCCACGCCTAATAAGATCTCTCGAAATTCAGAGGATAACGATCACCGAATTACTCGTGTGCGTAACGAGCGAACATTGATTCGCACGAGTCCTGGTTTTTTGAATACGTCGAGATAAGAATCATAAATCGAGGGTGGGTTTCCCACTATTTTAAGTCTACAATCAGGGCTTATTGTCGCCATAAAGGGGACCACCTGGTGTGAAAATGAAAAGCCTTAGACCTTGATATTTGTTCTTTTGAGTTTGGATTTTAATGCCTTTCTCAGGGAATAGGTTTCTGGGTCAACCCTAAGAAACTCATTTCCCATGTGCTGCAGCACGCGTGGCGATCTTCGTTGCAGAGCATTTCTTATTTTCAACTTTATATCCTTCTACGGGGCTCGGAACGGGTTACTTTTTAGTAACGTTGTTACTTTTTTAATCCACGGTTACTAAAAAGGTACTTATTTAATGAAAAGCTTTTAGTTACATTTTTTGCCCGAAATAACGAAATTAATTAATTTATTAATCGTAGGGGACGGTGGGGAGTTGTGGGCCGTGGGGAGTCGTGGGCCACCTCAATCTCCGCCATGTTGTGGGTGGTAGGACTGCTTTAACCACTGCCAAAAGACTCTCTTTGTGTGAGCTTAATTTTTTTGAACTCGACTCATAGTCTCAACACGCGTAGTTAGTATTTTGATATTGTTGAATCAAGAAATCAAAATAAATCCTAAATATTTTTCGCGCATTAACGAATTTTATTAATTGTGGTCTCCAGTTGATGTATTGAGAAGTTTACTACAAATACCAGTTCATACATTGACAATTTATCGATGTTCATAGAAGTTATGTCTTGAAAACAAAGCGTGGCCCACAACTCCCCACTCTCCCCTATTATTTAAAAACCAGGGTGTCCAGCGATCTGCAAAACCTTGAAAACCTGGAATTCTCCTTGAATTTTTCTTAAACCCTGAAAACCTGGAAATCTCCTTGAATTTTTCACGAGAACCTTGTATTTTTTTTTTTTAAACAGTTATTTTATTGAAATGTGAACAGTAATTAAAATTTTGTAGTCTATTATGAAAGAAACATATCGTTTAGAAGAAATATTGCTAATGAAAAGTTTTTTAAATATCAAGATATAATTTATCTTTTGTTTATTACAGAATAAATAGATTTCAAGGCACTTTCTCTAAACTGGTGGCAATTATTTTATAGATTGCAATTTAATATTTTATATTATTGACTTTGATATCGTGAATAATTCTATAAGTTTTTATTTTCTTGCCCGCTAATATAGAATTTTAATGAATACATTTTTTGTAATATTAAATTTGCAAATTATAAAAATTATTAGTTGAAAATTTCGATGTTAATTCAGTTTCAGAAGTAAAATGAGCCATGGCAATAATATTTGAAATAATTTAATGATTTCAACGAATACAAACGGTTTCACAAACAAAGATTTAAGAAAAATTTCACAAATATTTTAAAAGATTTCGAACATTTCAGAAAGATTTCAAATATTTCGCCAAGATTTCGAACATTTCACAAAGATTTTTAAAAGTTCAAAAGATTTCAAAGATTTAAACATTTTTAAAAAGGGTTATTTATTATTATTAAAAAGGGCAATTTCTACGATTTCAAAATTTTTCAAAGATTCGAAACGACTTCAAATTTTTGTAGAAGATTTCACAAAAATTTCAAATATTTTAATGATTTCAAATTAATACAAAAGACTTCAGAAGCATTTTACGAATATTTCAAAAAATTCTCAAAGATTGCAATAGATTTCATGTATTTCAAAGATTTAAAAAAGGGTACAGTACACCACATTTCAAACATTTTAAAGATTTTAAACGATTTAAAAAATTCGTAAAAGATTTCACGAAGGTTTCAATGATTTCAACAAATACGAAAGATTTCAGAAAGATTTTACAAATATTTCAAAAAATTCTTAAAGATTTCAATAGATTTCATGTATTTCAAAGATTTAAAAAAGGGTACAGTACACCAGATTTCAAAGATTTCAAAAAATGTCAAAGATTTTAAACGATTTCAAAAAGTTTCAACAAATTGGAGAAGATTTCATAATGATTTCAAAACATTTCAGAAAGATTGCAAGGATTTCAAAGATTTTATAAAATTTTTAAACATTTCAAAAGATTTTTGATGATTTCGCAAAGATTTCAAATACTTCAACAGATTTTAACGAATTCACAAAGATTTCGAAAGCTTTCCTTGGAAACTGTTATCCAATAAAAAATTAAATGGCTCATTTTTTGCATGTGTAAAAAACGGTTATTTCATTATTTGATGTAAAAAAATAGACCTGGAAAAACTTGATTTCTTCACCTGGAAAACCTGGAAAAGACCTTGAATTTTGTTTTTAAGAATCGCTGGACACCCTGAAAAACTTGTGAAAAATGTAAAAATTCACATTTTTCCAGTAAATTTGGCACTTAAGAGTCTGGAAAATTAGGCAATAACAATAAAATAATAATTAGTTAATATTTAAAATTTATAAAAAGGGCTATCAATTGAATTATTATGAATCCTGATAAAAATTGAAATTTAGCTCAAATTGATAGTTTTTATTTGAAAATTTTAATCTTTTTTGTTGAAATATCGAACTATGTAGTATATTTTTCAATGAGGGTTTATTTTCTTTGGTTGAAATTCGGTTAAAAGTTGAAGAATTTTTGTTAAAACTTTTTTTTAAATTCATCATTTTAGTTGAAAATTCGTATTTTTGAACAATTATCAATTTGAAATTTAAAAATTCGAGTCAGCTTAAGAGATATTTACAGTTTTAAAAAGATCCAAACTTAATTTAAAACTGGAAAAGATTTCGAGAAATAAAAAAATAAATTTAGGTTATTGAAGTTTTCGAAATTAAATTTTGAAGCTTTTTTAACGATCCTTATAGGTTTTAAGAAAGCAAAAAAAATAATTTGTAAGTTTGCAGATAAGACTTGAAATGATTTTTTATTTTAAAAAATTAATATTAAGAGCAAAATTAAAAAAGAATGAAAACGTTTTTTGATATTAATAAATGGCAATTGAACCATTATTAATTTGGAAAATAATCGAGTAAGTTTGAAATATATTTAGAAGATTTGAAAAGATTCCAAAGTAATTTAAAACGTGAAAAAAAAATTAAAACATTTAAAACAGAATGCAGATATTTGAAAATTCCGAACACAAAATTTATAAGCTTTTTAAGCATTTTGAAAGGTTTTAAATGAATAAAAAATTCGAAACAAATTCCTAGAAAAACTAACAGTATATTTTTTAGTTAATTTTGAAAGAATATTTAATAAAATTTTCAAAAAAGAATCAGGATGATTTTGAGGTAATTTTTACTTTTGCAGGATTTTCAAAAAAATGATTAAAAATGATAGCGTGGATTTCTGTTTTTCAATAATAGAAAAAACTTGTTCTTTTCTGTAATTTTGGTTGTAATTTATTTTATTTATTTGCAGATTGCTATAAAAATAGTTTTAGGTTTCTGTACTTTTTTGTAAAAAATTTTTCCACCAGGGAAATTAATCTTCTTGATTGAAAATCACCCTTTTGTTTAAAAATACATAATTTTATTTGAAAATTCATCTGCTTGGTTAGAAATGTACTTATTTGATTAAAAATTTGTCTTTTCCAGTTGAAGATTCCCCTGTCTTCGTAGAAAAAGCAACTATTTGGTTGAAAGATAATTTATTTGTCAAAAGTCCATATTTACTAGTTGAAAAGTCAACTGTTTTGTAAAAATTGGTCTTTTTTGCTTAAAAACTCAACCATTTGATTGAAAAATAACCTATTTCGTTAAAAAATCCTCTTTTTTAATGAATTCTACTGTTTTTTGTATTAAATTTTGTTTAGTTAGAAAAATTTAACCATTTTGTTAAAAGTTGAACTATTTTCCTGAAGATTCATAATTTTGGTGGAAAATTCGTCTTTTTGGTAAAAAATCTTTCTTTCTGTTTACTTTCTTTGCCACATTATTGTTACTTTCCGGTTACTTTTTTGAAAGTCTCCCTTTCTTAAAAAAACTTGTTCCTTTTCCCGTTTTTTCTTTAATGCGAACTGAATTAATAGAACCAAAATCCAACCATTTTTTATTTAAAGTTTACTGAAGTACTGAAGTACAGAAGTTCAGAATTTATTTCTTTTGGTTGAAAATTGTACTATTTTGGTTAAAGTTTAATTGTTTTGTTGAAAATTTAACTTGCTCATTTGGAAATTTAAAAACTTTTTGGTTTTGAAAATTAAACTGAAATTTTCCTTGGTCAAAAATTCAACAATTAAAATTGGCACCTTCACCATTACCCTTTTTCTTTTGGATTTCTTTTTTTTTGAAATTCCACGATTTAGTTGAAATTTGAACTATTTTTCAATTATTTTGTTGAAAATTAATGTTTGTAACTGAAAATGTAACTATTCCAGTTTTGGTTTAAAATTAATATTTTTTTGTTGAAAATTCAACTATTTGGTGGTAAATTCATGAATTTTGTTGAAAATTCTTCTTTTGGGTAGGACATTAATCTTCTTGCTTCAAATTTCATCTCTTTAGTTGAAAATTCAACTATTTCGTTGAAAATTCATCTCTTTTGTTTAAATTTTCAACTATTTGCTTGGAAAATTCATTTTTTGTTAAAAAGTCGTCTTTTTGTTTGAAAACATTAATATGTTGTTGATTTTTTTTAATATTAATTTTTTAAACTGAAAATGTAACTATTCCAGTTAAAGATTTATAATTTTATTTAAAAATTCATCTCTTCGGGAAAAAATGTAACTATTTTGTTGAAAATTCAACTTTTCGGGTTGAAATTTGAACTGTCTTCTACAAAATTAGTTTTTTGGCTTAAATATTCTACTATTTTGACCAAAAATTAAAATATTAGCTTTAAAGTAGCTTTAAAATTGATCTATTTGTTTAAAAATGAAGCTATTTTTGGTTGAATTTTGTTTTAGTAGAAACTTAAACTATTTGGATAAAAATTCTACTATTTGGGTCAAAATTTAATTATTTTGTTGAAAATTAAAGTATTTTCTTAAAAATTCAACTCTTTTGTGGAAAATTCGTTGAAAAATCAACTATTTTGGTGTTGGAATTTAAACTGAAATTTGTCTTTTTTGATTGAATTAAACTGGTTTTTGGTTTAAAATAAAAATATTTTTGGTTGAAATGTAGACTCTTACATTTTTCGTTGAAAATTCATATTTTTTATTTGAAAATTCTACTACTTCGTTCAAAGTTAAAATACTTTGTTAAAAATTAATTTTTTGTTGAAGATTCATCTTTGTAACTTTAAAATAGAACTGTTTGGTTAAAAAAAAAATCCAACTGTTTCCAACTGTTTGATTGAAAATTGTATTATTTTGTTGAAAATTCAACTATTTTATTAAAAATCACCTTTTTTGGCTGAAAATTCATATTTTTTCTTGAAAATTCATCTCTTTGATTACAAATTGAACTAATTCGTTGAAAATTTGTCTGGGTTGGTTAAATTAATCTGCTTTTAAATCGAAATGAAAATCTATTTTGGTTTTTTCAACTTCTTGAGTGAAAGTTGAATTACTGTAGTAAAAATTATTTTTTTTGGTACAAGATTCGCCCCTTCGCGTGAAAATTTGGTTCAAAATTCACGTTTTTTAGTAGAAAATGAATTTTTTGGGTTAAAATTTCATGTTTTTGGTTAAAATTCCAATTTTTATTGAAAATTTATCTGTTTTGGTTGACCATTCGATTATTTTGTTTAAAATTAGTTTTTTTTCTTAGTTGAAAAGAATCTGGAAATGTTACTATTCCATTTTTGGTGAAAAATATATCTTTTTTAGTTGAAAATTTAACTATTTTGTTGAAAATACGACTTTTGGTTTTTTTGTTTAAATGTCAACTATCACATGTTTCGTTGAGGATTCATTTATTTTTATATAAAAGTAATCTTTTCGGTTGAAAATTAATATTTTTAGTAAAAAATTCAACTATTTGGTGAAAAATTCATGCATATTTTTGAAAATGTGTCTTTTGGTGGAAAATTGATCTTCCTGATTGAAAATTTATGTTTGTAGTTTGAAAAAGAAACTATTCGGTTAAATGTTCAAATAGTTTTTTGAAAATTTAATTATTTATTGAAAATTGAACTATTTGTTAAAAAGTCATATTTTTTGTTCAAAATTCGACTGTTTCATTAAAGATTTTTCTTTTTGGATATGAAATTCGTCCTTTTGGATGAAATATTCAACTATTTTGGCAGAAAATTCAACTATTTCGTTGAATATGAATTTTTTTGTTGAATGTTCGACCATTTGGTTAAAAATTCATATTTGTAGCTTAAAAATTCAACTATTTGGTCGGAAATGCAAAAACCTGGAATTCTCCTTGAATTTTTGTTGAACCTGGAAAACCTGGAAATATCCTTGAATTTTTTACGAGAACCTGGAATTAATTTTTTTCAACTTGACCGGAAACTACCAGGAAATGACCGGTAATTTAATTAAAAAGCCGGGAATTAACTTCTGATAGTAGCAAAATTCAAGTTTTCATTATTTTAATAATTTTGGTCAATTTAGAAAAGTTGAAGATTCAACATTTTAATTTAAAATTCTTCTCTGGTTGAATATGTAACTACTTTGTTAAAAATCAATTTATCTTTTTTTTTTTGATGATGAAAATTCAACTATATGGAGGAAAATTAATTTTTTGGGGCATAAAATTCAGCTATTCCAGTTGAAAGTTCAGTAATTTCGTTCAAAATTTATGTATTTTGTTAAAAAATGTATATTTTTTGTAACAAATTATCTTTTTATTTGAAAGTTAATCTTCTTGTTTAAAAATTCTTCTATTCGGTTAACAATTCAAGTATTCCAGTTAAATATTTATTATTTCTGTTAAATATTCATCTTTTAGGTTGGAAATAAAATTATTTGGCTGAAAGTTAAACTCTTTTGTTACATATTTTTTAATATTCATCGTTTTAATTAAAAATTCATTTCTTTCATTGAAAAATGAGCTTTTTGATTAAAAACTTTTTTTTCCTTTGGATGTTTTTCGTTTCTTTGTCTTCTTTAATTAAAAAGTCAATTATTTCGTTAAAAATGCATGTATTTTGTTTAAAAATTGCATATTTTGGTGGAAAAATCAACTATTTCAGTTGAAGATTCATTTGCTTTAGTTGAAAATTCTTATGTTTGGGTTAAAATTATTATTCTAACTAAAAATGTTACTATTCATTTTCGGTTGAAAAATATTATTTTTTTAGTTCAAAATTCAACTATTTGGTTACCAATTCATGTATTTCGTTGAAAAATTGTATTTTTTGGTAGAAAATTAATCTTTTTATTTGAAAATTAATCTTGTTTAACAATTCATCTCTTTGGTTGAAATATCAAGTGTTCCAGTTAAGTATTCATCGTTTTAGTTGAAAATTCATCTTTTTGGTTTAAAGTTTAACTGTTCCAGTTGAAGATTCATAATTTTATTTGAAAATTCATCACTCTAGTTTAAAGTTGAACTATTTTGTTGAAATCCCGTTTTTTTTGTTGAAAATTAATTTTTTCAGCTGAAAGTTTAACTATTCTATTTTT
>CAKNXH010046689.1:0-19441 GCA_932178445.1 Andricus quercusramuli
TTCCATGAATTCTTCGAATTCCTTGAATTCCACGAATACCTCGAATTTCATGAATTCCTCAAATTTCAACAATTCCGTTAAAGCCTGAATACCTTGAAATCCAGGTATACCGCGAATTCCGTGAATTCCGTGAATTTCATGAATTCGTGGGATTCTATGAATTCCTTGAATTCCTTGAATTCCACGAATGCCTTGGATTCCATAAATTCCTTGAATGCCATGAATTCCTTGAATTTCATGAATTCCTTGAATTCTACGAATTCCTTGAATTCCATGAATTTCTTGAATTTGTACTTGATCGTACTTGATTAAGCCACCAGGATTCAAATATTATATTTGGAAGAATTTTTTTTCTTTAGAATAATACATTGTTTTCGACATATTATTTTTTGAAACAATAATTAAAAAAATAATTTGTAATAAAATTGTAGGTCAAATTAATTTCCAATTTTTACGCAGTAATACTTTTTTCAACCTTTTCACATTGATATTTGTAGAAATTACTACCATTTCACGAGAAAAAAAATCTTGTCTAATTTTTCCCATATTTTCGACAACAATAAAATCTACCATACTACTGCAATATCGCGGTCTTTAACATTAATTTCGCGGAACAAAATATGTATTTTTTTAAAACAGTTTTTATTCTAATTCAGCATCCCCATATCGCATGAGAAAAATTTTATTTTTGCAGAAAATTTTAATTTGAATCACTATTCAACGTTTGTCTCATCTTAAAATAGTGATTTCGATTTTGCATTTGATATATTATTACGATGTTCAAACTATTTTCATTCATATATCAGTTACGTGAGTAAATGTTGCGTTTTAAATAAAGTGAGATGATAATAAAGTCAAATTAAACATTCGAAAAATTTCATTCGAAAACATTTTTCCAGTTCTTAATTTTCAGTAATACAAAATATGTACTTTTTAAAAATTGTAATTTAATTCATTTTATAATATAATACATACAAAATACTAATAATATATTTACTGTGTGAGTTAATACTTCTAAGACAAATATTTTTCCCAGGCTAGTTATAAAATATTAGATATCATCAGTTAGAGATTAATTAAAAAAATTGTAAGTAAACATTTATTATAGTTTCTTAGCTAGCCATGTTTTTGTCAGAGAAACCGCTTGATCGAGAGTTTGGCAGAAAAATCGAAGCAGTTCCGTAGCTAACTTGACTAACGCGTGCGCTTGATTTAGGTTTTAGGACAGGTTTTTGGTAGTAAGGTAGTTAGGTAGTTAGGTAGGGTTCGATTCCCCAGCGGGGGCGATTTTTCAAAGCGTTTGAGCGTGCAATCACATGTGTAAGTCACTGTGCGTGCAATTGTGTAAGAATACTCGTAAATTAAGTGCAGTAATCATATATGAAATAATTTTTTCCTTTTCAAATCAATCGACATTTTACATAATTTTTGTTGTCGAAAGTTTCGATCTAATCTATTTATAAATCGTGTATAGAATGCGTGCAGTGCATATATACACATACATATATGCGTTACAATTCAAAACTATAATTTTTGCTCCTAGAAGGATCAAGGATTACTGAGCGTAAGTGTAACCTCTACTCTCGCGAGACACGCAGTGTACAATGCGAGCTGTATCTAGCGCTGGCTACAAAGTAGGGATTACAGGGTAACATTGCTAAACTGTCACTCATCCCCTTTCAATCTGGATACGGATTTAGAATTTCACAGAGTAAATCTTGAACTTTGATGCAGTGGGGTGCACTAATTTCACCCAAAGTGTAAGAATTACACTTACGGCGTACTTTTTTCCGTGGCCCATTAAATCACGTCACCAGTCACGTCCAGTTACATACAATCCCTTACGAAAAGATATGACAGGAAAAAAATGACAGGTGTGTCATTTTTTCCCTGTCATTTTTTTTTGGTCATTTTTTCGCGACCACAAGAATTCAGGGAAACGACAGGCAAAATGACAGGAAAACGACAGCTGAAAATGACTGGCCCTGATTGGCCATAATTCATTATAATATCGTTCAAATATAAGCTTTACAGGAAAGTTCAAATATTTGAACTTTCCTGTAAAGCTTAAAAAATCATTAGCAAAGTATAACTAGTATGGAAATTTTCATGATGAAACACCTCTTTGTAGCCTGTTGCTAATTCCGGATTTTCTTTCCAACCCATCAATTGTGGAATGTGTTCGATTTGCCATTTTAAAGACTTCTTATCCTTACAAAGTGCTAAACTTAAGTACCACGGGCAAAAATTTCAGACTATTTTCAACTTTCTTCATTCCCTTAACAAATTGACTGGGTTGACTGCGTGCTCCAATTCCATGATCCAACAAAGAATGGTTCCGCCACGCGCAACCTACGGACCCTTTGATTGGTTCACTTTTTTTTATATGCGCGTGGCGAGACCATTCTTTGTTGGATCATGGAATTAGGAGCACGCATTGAACTTCTTGGGGGATGAAGAAAGTTGAAAATAATCTGAAATTGTTGCCCGTGGTACTGAAGTTCAGTCCTTTGTAAGGAGAAGAAGGCATTAAAATGGCAAATCGAACACATTCCACAATTTATGTGTTTGAAGATAATTCGGAATTAGCAACATGCTACAGAAAGGTGTTTCATCATGAAAATTCTCATAATAATTTTCTCTTGCTAATGATTCTTCAAGTTTTACAGGAAAGTTCAAATAAGTCTGCAAGTATTCGAGAATTTATAATGTTACACAATATTATTATAAATTATGGCCAATTGGGGCCAGTCATTTTCGGCTGTCGTTTTCCTGTCATTTTGCCTGTCGTTTCCCTGTCATTTTCTTGTGGTCGCGAAAACATGACAGACAAAAAATGACAGGGAAAAAATGACACACCTGTCATTTTTTCCCTGTCATATCTTTTCGTAAGGGATTCCTCGGTATCTGTCAATCTGTATATCTGTATTTCTATGTTGTTATCTGGAGGCTTCAACCACGATAACTTTTAGAATCATACCATTTTATTGGTGTCTTTCAGTCTGTATGTCTGTATTCCTATGTTGTTATCTGGTTGTTGTAACCACGCTAAGTTTTGAGGCATTAGTCCAGTCTGGTCAGCCTTTCATACAATTTTTCAGGGTCCCGAAATGAAGGTCAAGTTTGTTAACCATATATTTCGAATCAAAATAAACAATATTTAGTGTTTTCAAAATTTGAAACAAAAATCATTGGAGAGTTTTAGAAATTTTGGCATGTTCTCTGGCACATAACAAAATTGTCAGCAAATTATCCTAATCGCTTTTTGAACTTCGATTGAAGTTCAAAAAGTTATATTTCTACAAGAGTTACAAATTATTGTAATGCTATTTTACAATTGGACGCACATTAAAAATCTTCTAGATAATTAATAAGCAAGTATATTATTTATATTATATATATATTTTTATTTATATTATATTATTTATATTATAATTTTTGTAGAGTTGACTTAGAACCAAACTTCAAACTAACGATTTTCAAGTCCATAATAGGAAACCCACTAATAAAATGCGCCTGATTCTCTACCTCCCTGGTGGTGTGGAAAAGAGTTCATTTTTCAAAACAATTGTGAAGATATTACGATGCAATCCATCTCCTGATACTAAGTCATTTATCAGTCCATCATTCAGTCAATTGGTCAATTATTTAATTAGTTTTTTTCAATAATTGCATAATTACGTAATCAGGTTTCCATATTTTGTTATTATAAGCAATCAACAATAATTAACAATAATAATGGAAGTAATTATGGACACCTGGACATCACCAGATGGTAACACTCATAATCAGATTGATCACGTTCTAATTGACAGAAGACGTCATACAAACATTCTCGATATAAGATCGTATAGGGGAGCGGATTCAAATTCAGACCATTTTCTCGTGATAGTAAAACTAAGATCTGAGCTAGCATTAAGTAAGAAAACAAGCCGCACAGAGCCAACAGTTCGTTTAAATATAGATAAGTTCAAAACAGCAACAGAAACATTAAATTATCAAGTTGAGATTTCTAATAGTTTCGACGCTCTCCAAGAACAGAGAGACGATAACAATAATTACGAGGAGGACCCGGAAAGCCTGTGGAGCAATATGAAAAAAGCGATAAAGACAGTCGCAAAACTTACGATAGGTTTAAAGAAAGTAACCAAAAGCAAACCATGGTTTGACGAAGAGTGCAAACTCTGGTTTGAAAAACGTCGGAAGGCCAGACTAAGTAGTTTACAAAATTAGTGCGATCAAACACATAAGAAATATCTCGAGATTAGCAAAAGTACAAATAGGCTCTATAGATCCAAGAAAAGGGAGTGGGCAAAAAATAAAATACTAGCAATAGAAGCGCATAATAAACAAAATAACCCGCGTGAGATGAACAGGGGAATCAATTTTAAAAGGAAAGGCTTTCAAAGTAGAACGGAAGTAATAAGGGACGAAAATGGCAATCTAGTAGCCGATGCGACAGAAAGACTGAATTTATGGAAATACTATTTCGATAAACTATTAAATGTACGCGAAGCCACCGTTGAAGGTAATCTCGGAAAAATCCACACTGCTGATCTATTAATTGACGATCCTACTGATATAGAAATAAAAATGGCCATAAAGAAGTTGAAAAATAAAAAAGCCGCGGGCATCGATGACCTACCGTCAGAACTGATAAAAAATGGAGGCTCTTGCCTCACAAGGCAAATTTGTAAATTGATACGCGCAGTTTGGAAAACAGAACGCATGCCGGAAGAATGGAATACCTCTATCATTATTCCCATCTTCAAAAAAGGCGATAAAACTAACTGTAACAATTATCGGGGAATTTCACTTGTGCCTTCGTGCTACAAGATCCTGTCTAATGTAATCCTAAGTAGACTAACTCCTTTTGCCGAGGAAATCATTGGGGATTACCAGTGTGGATTCCGCCGGAACCGATCTACAAGCGATCAAATGTTTACAATTAGACAACTGTTAGAAAAGAAATGGGAATTTAATGAAGCAGTGCATCAGCTATTTATCGATTTTAAAAAAGCTTACATCTCTGTTATATGCGCGCGAATGTACTGGATCCTAGAGTTCTTGGGTGCGCCAAGAAAATTGGTTAGACTTATCGAAATTTGCTTAAGCGGCAATAGGTTTAGAATACGCGTAAACGGTAGTTTATCTGAAGAGTTTTTGATCCGCGATGGCCTGAAAGAGGGCGATGCACTTTCGTGCGTCCTTTTTAACTTAGTTTTAGAATAAGTGGTTAGGCAGGTGCAGGCGAATGCGACCGGTGCTACCCTCAATGGGGTAATACAAATTCTTGGATATGCGGATGATCTCGACTTATTAGGGGATGATAAAGAAACGGTAGCTAAAAATGCAGAAATCTTGATCACAAAAGCCAAAGATATTGGCTTGGAAGTTAGCGAATCGAAGACAAAATATATGACCGTCGTCAGATCCGAACAAAGTAATCAAGACAGGGCAGGGATCTAATGGCCGGAAATATGAAATTCGGAAGGGTTAACGAGTTCAAATACCTCGGGTCTATTATAACTAGCGAAAATAAGATTAGAACGGAAATTAATGCGCGGCTGCACGCCGTCAATGGGTGCTATTATGCAGCAAACACGCTACTCAAATCGCGATCGCTATCTAGAAACATCAAAGTAAGAATTTACAAAACGATAATAATGCCGGTCGTCATGTACGGGTGTGAAACGTTGGCGCTGACGAAAGGAGAAGAGAATAGGTTTAGAGTTTTCGAGAATAAAGTACTTAGAAAAATCTATGGTCCAAAAAGGGACGAAGAGACCGGCGAATGGAGAAAACTGCATAATGATGAACTGCATATGCCCTCTACGGGTCAGCAAATATTAATAGAGTAATGAAAGCACGTAAATTAAGATGGACGGGGCATGTAGCAAGAATGGGCAATTAAGGAAAAGTGGCGCATGTTTTAAGAGGGAGACCGACTGGTAAGAGACCCCTAGGCAGACCGAGAAACAGATGGGAGAAAAATGTAAGTGATGATCTAAAAGAACTAGGACATGATTACTTAAACTGGATGGAGAATGCACAAGACAGAGATGTGTGGCGGTCTCGGGTAGATGAGGCAATGAACTTTCAAGTTCCAACTGCTAATCTATAATAATAATAATAATAATGGAAGTAATTCTCACAATGAAAATATATGAAAATATGCCCAAAACTAATATTGTGAAGAGTATTATTTGAACGGTGATTAAACAACGAATTGTTTCTAAATTATTTTTCATTTGTTTTACACAAAATTTGGCCACCTATCAGTTACCCTGATACCGTTTTTCCGTAGGATATGCACGCAACAAGGTACTTTAAAAAAACTGTTTCGGCTGCAAATGGCCAACAAAATATGTTATTTCGAAGGGTCATAGTTCTTGATCTATGAAGGCTAGAAGATTTTTTTTTAGACTTACACATAATTTCAAGCACTTCAATTTTTCGTGTGGTATCATTAAAGTAGCTTTAACCCCAAATGAAGTATTCGAAAATAAATTGAACACTAGTCATTTGCTTTAAAAAATGGATCAAATGTGGGTTAAGTGGTGAACTATTAACAATGATAAGCAGTCCCTTTTCAAGCTTCTAATAATCTAAGAGACTTGTAATAAATATGAATAATTTTCATAAAAATTGAATCATGAAATAGCTTTTCCATAAAATTTCTAGTACTTATTGTTTGTTCATTAAACAAGTTTATTTTCTTGGTTAAAATATTATATGGATCCTCTTAGCTATTACAAAAAATAGGTCTTCGCAAGCGGGGGTTTTTTTTTCAATCAGCAGCACATTATGTATAATATTCAGAAAAAAAATTCGACTAAACTTGAACAGCACACAGTACCTACAGTATAAAAGAAAATCCAAGAACCGAGTGTTTAGTGGAAAGTTATAATTTTTTCCGAATATGAAATACAGGGTCTCCCGCTAGAACTCTAGTTCCTTATAGGGGGGCGTAGGGGGATTAAATCTAAAAAAAAAGTCCCCCAAAAATTTCTGGATCTGGGGCATATTTTGGGAACAACCGAGGGTACAAATTGTATGTAGGTGTGAGCATGTTGTGGCGTGCGCGCGTCACGGCGAACAGGCAGTCCCCCGTCAAAGCGCTTAAAGAAGTGATGGCAATCACTCAATTCGTTGAAGTTCGAGTTAGATTAAACAGAAAAATTCATGACGAATAAATTCTTGTACAAATATTTGTACAGGAATTCATCACAAGTTTTTTGTAGTTACATAAATGTAATAAATAATTATCAAGAACATTTAGCCTTCTAAAATACGTTTCAAAACAAGTTCTTTTCCTAATGGTATTAAATACACCGGCAAACAAAAAAAAAACTTTTCTGTTCTACAGATGCGACACATATATTCCCATGTATTGTGACCCGCTGAGCACGAATTCATGGTCCGTTTGACCGCAGCACATCTGGGTCAAGGGCATTTTAAGGTCAAACGGACAGAAAAGTCATTTGGATGAAGACAACTACCATAATTTATGTTTTTTGGGTCGCTGAATCCGAATCCGGGGTCCATTTGGACTCAGCGAGTCAAGGTCAAGGTCATTTCAAGGTCAATTTCGTTCATTCCACTAAAAACAAATTTTTGACTGCAAATTCTGAAAGAACGGAAGATTTTACCTCCAGATATGTATGTTATTATTCTCTTGTGACGACCTGTTAAGGTCATTTTATTTAAATATATAGATGATTCATATGGGTAAATGGTAAATGGGCTGCATGGGAATCCGAGGCCCGCTTGACCCCACGGTGCCAAGGTGAAGGTCATATCAAGGTCATATGAAAGTTAGATCGAAAGAAAAATGTGTTACCGATCCAAAATTTGACATCTACATGTGGGTAAACTTTCCCTGGCGTCTCGATATTTTTCTGCTTTTACCCACGCTTGTAAGGAACTTTTGACAGCTCTAACGATTCGGCAAGTGAGCTTTTATGAAGCCGCCCTTATCCGATTTGCCTGTAAACCAACGATCAGCTAACTTCACTTGTTGCGAGCAAAGCTAGTGGCTTCAAATTTTAAAGACGGTGGTGACAACTTTTATGAGAACAAAAGACAGTTTCTGTACGAAGTTACCTGCAATACCATTTACCCGAAGTTTTTTCTGTGCTCCACGTGGTGACGGCGGAAAACGGATTTTTTTCTTGCTTTTCATTTTCCGGCTAAGCCCTGTGGTGAAGGCATTGTGCCATCATGGCTGGTACGAGAGAAAGTACGATGCAGGCTATTGGACGCCCAGTATCGGCGATTGTTCAGGGTGAGGAAACGGGCCCGCAATCGTCGTCATCCAGCTACCGCCACCCGTTATTGGTTGGCGATTCAACTGATAAAGAATATAAAGCTACAACAACTAATCATGTTTTTACCAGCCATGACTGCAACAGCGATAAAAATATTTTTTGCTACGTTTGTGGAAAGTATGAAGTCATCACTTGCCGTAGGTCAATGAATGAGCAATGTAGAGACATGTATCGTCAATGTTATAAAAGAGAAATTTCCCTTCAAAATGAAACATTTGCTCCAGATAGCATTTGCAGTGCTTGTTACACTATGCTTTTACGTTGTAATAAAGTGAAAAACAATAAAATGTTAAAATACTCCTCATCGGTAATATGGTCAATACCTCAATCAGAAAAAGACTGTTATTTTTGCAACACAAAAGTTAAAGGATTCAACGTTAAAAACAAATCAAGAATATCTTATGCAACAGTGTCTTCTGTCATAACTGCAAAGTAAATCAAGAGTCTGCTATCGAAAATATTGATACGAGCTCAATGATAAATGAAGCTTCGACAAATAAAGAGACAGATAGAGAGGTTACGTTAGACGGTGAAGAAGAATCTGATGATTGCTCATACGAAGATCATGAAAATGAAGAATATGTGCCAAAATTGCGGAGAAAGCAAAAAAATGAATCTATAAGACTATTCAACCAAGATAGTTTAAACGATTTCATCAGGAGCATGGGTCTTCCTAAAGATGCTTCTGAATATATGGCAGCTGAGTTAAAGAGCCGTGGAATGGTAGAACAGGGGACGAAGTCATCTTTCTACAGGAATCGAGAAAAGAAGTTCCGTCAGCACTTCAATAAAGATGAAGAAGGTATGTTGGTATATTGCAGAGACGTTAACGGTTTGATGAATGAACTGAAAAAGGATGTTTACGTTCCAGAAGAATGGAGATTGTTTATAGACTCGTCAAAACAAAGTCTTAAGGCAGTGCTACTTAACAATGGAAATGAGTACGCAAGTCTACCAATAGCGCATTCAACAAAATTAACAGAAAGTTATGAAAACGTCCAATATGTATTGGAGAAAATTGAATATGACAAACATAAGTGGCAAGTTTGTGGTGATTTGAAAATCATAACCATTCTCCTTGGTCAACAATCAGGATATACAAAGTATCCCTGCTTTTTGTGTCTGTGGGATAGCAGGGATCGCACGAATCATTACAAGAAGAAGGTTTGGCCAATAAGAGAACAACTTGAACCTGGAAATCATAATGTACTTCAACAACCTTTAATTGATCCATCAAAAGTATTGCTCCCGCCTCTGCACATTGAACTTGGACTTATGAAACAATTCGTCAAAGTTTTGAATAAAGAAGGAACATGTTTTCAGTACTTGACAAATGAATTTCCTGGATTAGGTGATGCTAAATTGAAAGAAGGAGTATTTGATGGACCTCAGATCCGTAAAATGTTTTACGACGAAAATTTCATCAAGACAATGACAGGCTTAGAAAAAGCTGCTTGGCTCAGTTTTCGAGATGTTGCTCAAAACTTCTTAGGAAATTACAGAAGTAATGACTACAAAGCAATCGTGGCAAATATGGTGAGGAACTATCGACGCTTGGGATGTTTGATGAATCTCAAACTTCATTTCATGGACTCTCATATTAGCTATTTCCCTGAGAACTTAGGCGATTACAGCGAAGAGCAAGGGGAGCGTTTCCATCAAGATCTAAAAGACGCTGAACTTCGATGGCAAGGAAAATGGGACGTGAATATGTTGGCTGACTACTGCTGGCTGCTAAAGAGAGATCAAGTACCTGGCGATGAAGATGGTGATAGTTCGAAGAGAACTAGGAATCCAATGCATAGATCCTTTGACAATAAAAGAGACCGTTATAGGCGAATGAAAGAATAAACGCTATTCCAAAATGCCATATCGTAACTCTCGTTTAGTCCTGATTCGTTGGGTTAAAGGAGATTCAGATTCGAATTCAGCTACCCTTAAAACATGTAAAAGTCAAATTTTGGAACAGTGACACATTTTTCTTCAGATCTAACTTTGATATGACCTTGATCTGACCTTGACCTTGGCGCCCTGGGGTCAAATGGGCCTCGGATTCAGACTTAGCGACCCCCACAACATATTAGTATGGTAGTCTAGTCCAATGTAGCCCATTTACCATTTACCCATATAAATCATCTATATATTTAAATGAAATGATCTTAACATGACCTTAGAGGTCGTCATAAAAATATGAAAACATACATATCTGGACGTAAAATAATCTTCCGTTCTTTCATAATCTGCAGTCAGAAATTTGTTTTTAGAGAAATGAACGAAATTGACCTTGAAATTACCTTGACTTCGACTCGCTGAGTTCAAATGGACCCCGGATTCGGATTCAGCGACCCAAAAAACATACATTGTAGTAGTTATCTTCACACAAAATACTTTTCTGTCCATTTGACCTTTAAATGCCCTTGACCCAGATGTGCTGGGGTCAAACGGACTACGGATTCGTGCTCGGCGGGTCAAAATACATGGGAATATATGTGTCGCATCTGTAGAACGGAAAAGTGTTTTTTTTTGTGTGCCGGTGATATTTTTTCCCAATTTTTCAAAATTTGTATTTACAATTTCTTTTTTAGCTTTTTTTTAAAATTAAAAATAATTACCTAAGCCACCTTCGAGTTATTACCTTCAACTCCATAATAATACACTAAAACCCCCAAGAAACACCACTATTACTTTCAGCTAAAGAAATACCAACCCGCTGTGGGTGATGCCGCCAAACAAGTTTAAATTATAAATAATCACAAATTTAGTATCACAAAACTATCGACAGATTATAATATTTCTATGTACGACTTCGTTTTCTGCGAAAGCCTAAATGTTGTCACAAATATAAATTGTTTAAATGATTTATTTTCGCATTAAATTGAACTCATGTACCTGAAAGAATGAAAGATTTTAACAATTGACAATTATGTAAACAGTTGCAAATTAGTTAAGAAGCATGATAATTGTCAATGACCGATTAATGTGGATTTGAGAAAAAAATCAAAATGCCTGAGTTAACCTTGATATTACGTAAGATTCAAACTTGTCACTATTTATCACGATCCGAAAAAAGTTTTATGTGGCGCCATCCAGTTGAGTCTGTTTCCCACAAGGGTCTTCAGAACCGATAGATTGTGAATCACTAAGAGATCGAATCGCTTTCGAACAGTCTTGAGGCTTGAGCTCCCAGAGATTCAATTCTTAGAGGTTGTTTCAAACCTTCATAAGATCATAATCTTCCAGTCTTTTCATCCTTTCCTGATCAACTCCATACCGGAGTAGGGGGTTTTATTTTTAAACTTCGACCTTGGAGGGAGTGGATGACACCTCTTTCGAGCTATTGTTTTCCTTCAGTGTAGAGTACCTAAACGAAAGAGTGAGACTTATAACATAGGCTTGGCTCACTCGAGATTCGCTCTTAGTCCCAGCATTCTACAGCTGTAGTGGTTCGTGTCCGTGCTAATTTGAAGAGTTTGAAGCCAGACTCCTGAACCACTCTTATACCTGAGGGGCGGCTGAGCCACTTCTACAAGAGGGCTACTAAGCCATTTTCACAGGATGTGTGCGCGTGTGTGTGTTATCAAAGAAGATGCATGGGTGCGAGCAAGATGTGTCTAATGCGCAAGCGCGAGCGAGATGTACCTGTTGCAATATGCTGGACATGTAGTGCGATACTAGCAACAATTTCGAAGCTTGAGATAAGACAGTGTGCATTTTATCTAAAGTTTTACGCACTTTCTTTAACTCAACAATATAAAGCCCACAGTACACTGTCCGGAACTTTTATCGCTCATTATGTAATACAACATTTGAGATGAGGTCACATGCATTTTATCCAGATATTTATGCTCGTTCTTCTTAGTACCTTACATACATCCTTGTTTAGGAAAAACAGTAGGCCTATTTCACATTGAAGATATAAAATAAGTCTAAAAAATGAGCTGAATACAAATATTCATAACCGAAATCAGTTAACTATTTTCACATTAGTGTTGAATTTTGATGTTTAAAGAAGAATTTGTAAATAGTTCCATACAAAGGCTGAGGATTTCTGAGCCATTTGCGGCTTCACAAGTCACAGTATTGAATTTTTTTTTTGAATGAATATCATAATAAATATTTCGATACTTGCACTTATCCACTAAAGCTACTGCGCAATATAGGTTGTAGAAAACAATTATGATTTATTGCTTTCTCTCCAAATAACCATGACTAATTTGATTTAAAAACATATTTTTTTATTCTATAATGTAGATAGCCTTCTGCAACCTTACGACAAAGAGAATAATACTAATAGACAGAGATAACAATTTTTAATAAAAATATTTCACAATGTGCAATATTTTGTGTGAGTACCTTGAGGCTTATTCATAATTTATATTATACATTTCACGTAAACATTTTCAAAGTTACATTTTAATTTGTCCTTGAATATACGTGCCAAAAACGTTTTCTTCTGTATATATCATGATTTTCCACACTTTTCTAGAAAAAGTTTTGAAAAAATGTTTTGTCAGATTCTCATAAATATGACGGCCATGTTGGCTGTATCATTGCTACTGCTAGAGATTCCCATGCCAGACAGGCAGAAAGAAGAGAAAAGGGACTAAGAGAAGCATCAAAAACTCGTTTACCTTGGAGAAGTTTTTTAATCTGTATAGTCGTTGGTCGCTTCCCGAGGATCGTCGGGGTGCCCCTAGTCCCACGGCTGGGGCTGGCAGCATGCAAGCCGATGATGGTGAGCTACGTGCTAGACAGGCAGATCTCACTTGATACTCGAAGGGCCATCTGTCCAGTCAGCTTATCGGCAAGAAATGGTAACCAGCAGAAAATCAGCTGCGCCTGCGGAGGATGTTTCGTCTGGGAGCCTCCAGCTAATCACTTCCACAGGAATGCCACGGCAGCACATCAGTTTTCAAACCCATTATGATGAGTACTTGATGTGCTGCCAACTTGAATACGAGAAGAAAGCGACCACAACTTCTCCTGGCGGGAAAGCCTTTGGCCAGAACTTTGTAGTGAATTTCCGGGAAGTGAGAACAGAAACTCAAGATGACCTTGAAAACAAAAGCGTCGGTTAATAGACGGGAATATCCTTCCTTTCAGAACCATAAACCGAATAAGATCTGAGGTTGGCAAAGCATTCCGCCAGCAAGTCCAGGGTGCGCAGGCCAAAAAGAGGATCTGATGGACGTTGGAAATAAATGGAGACGTGATAAGATGTCATTTTTGAGCAACAACACGGGAACCACGCGTCAGGGGCGAACAACATCGTCTTTTCGTGGGTCTTCATAACGATCCGGCCCACAGAGTGACTGAACAAAATCTTGTTGATCAATTAAGATCCATTATGCGGTGGCACCTTATATCTGTGATCGAAATAAGTAACGAAAACCAGGTGCAAGAACAGCTAGCAGCGCCTGTAGAGTACCCCACAGATGCTGTAAAAGAGGAGGTTCATATACCCGTGACACGAGAGGCTCTGGAAGAGTGAAGCGTGGATCTGGGGGATGTAGCAGAGCGACTATTTCATCGTCGACAGTCCTTAGGCTTGCAGCCACCGGAGCCTGCCCTCGCTTCTGCTAACCTCATAGTAGAGCTTGGCGAAGAAACCCTGCGTCTTACGATGTGCTTTACTGATTCCATCCTAGAGTTCGCAGATCAAGAACCATCAACGAGAAACGGTACGTCGAACTTTAGAGTCGTCAACAAGGACCATCTCCGGTTAATTAGCTGCTAAAACACCGAGATACTGCCTCTGTTCTTACAGCAAGATATAATCTTCTGCAGCTGCAGGTCCGCACATGGTTCACAACTCCTGGTACACGTACCTGACGAGTGTGCATCCTGCGTTGGCAAGATGTTTACAGAAGATGATCGAACACGCAGATCAGATGCCGGGCTTTATGCTCAAACGTACTACTTATATATTGCCCGAAAAACGAGACGCTCAAAATCCATCTGAATTTCGACCAATAGCCTGTATTCCAACTATTTATAAATGCCTCACAGCTATTATTGCAGATAAGGTATATTCTTACTGTGACGAGAATAACATCCTTATAGAAGAACAACAAGGGTGTTGTAAAAACTCGTGGGGCAGTAAAGATATAGTCACTGTAGACGCTGTGGCTATGGCACAAGCCCGTAAACATAAAAGAAACTTGCACATGGTATCCATTGACTAAAAGCAAGGGTTTCTTACCATATCACATGACTATTTGCTTGAAGTCTTAAAAATTTACAAAATCTGACAACGTATCATCGGCTTTCTCAGTCGTGCAATGACACCTTGGGGTACAAGAATCAAGTATTTTGATCATGGACAACCAATGACAACCAGATTAATACGCATTATAACAGGTCTTTTTCAAGGAGATTCGTTCAGTGCACATGCACAATGGTTCTGTTTAGCATTGAACCCTTCGAGGAAAATACTAAATAGCATGTCTTATGGGTTTAGAATACATGATAATGAGGAGGGTCACCAACTAACCCATATTATAAACATGGATGATCTAAGGCTTTATCCTAGATCAGATGAGAAACTGCAGCAAGTGATCGATCTCTCAAAGCAGTTTTCCAGTGATATCCACATGTGTTTCAGACTATATTAATGCAGAACAGTGCCATGGCTGTAGCTAAAGGCGGCATTGTGGGGCAATGCCTTAACTTAAAATACCAATTTCCCTCAGGGCTGCGGCCCTGAACCGTGCATTCAGCCAGAGAAGAAGTAGGGTACTCAGAGCAAGAGAACGACTTTGAAAATGACATCAAAGCAAGGTTCCAGGGCGACTCATATAAATACTTGCGTATTCTTGAATCTAAGGGTATTCAGCATACGATAGTTGAGAAAAGCTTAACGAATGCCTACAACACAAGACTCAGATTGATTCTGAAGAGTTCCCTGAACTTAGCAAACAAGATCAGGGCAATCAACACCTGTTCCATCCCTGTCTTTACGTACTTCTTTGGGTTCATAAAATGGTTTAATAGCGACCTTGAATGGTTGAGCATACCAATCCGCGTAGAAATGGCGAAGGACCGAATGCACCACTGAAATTCGGCGATTGAAAGGGTAGTTCTGCCACGACATAGAGGAGGTAAGGGCGTTGTAGATATCAAGAAACTGTGTAAATTACAAGTTATACAGTTGCGAGGCTATTTCAACTACATACGAGATGTTGCGCTTCACAACACAATCTGTAAAGCAGATCTTGATTTCAAGCCCTTGAATTTGTCCTCAGAGGAGGCCTTGAATATTAGAGTAGAAACCCCTGAGGAATGAGAAACGCAATGGAGACAAAAAGTTAACCACGGTGAGCACTCCAAAACGTTAGGTCAATATGAAGTGGAAAGAGGGGCATCCAATATTTGGCTGAAAAAGGGGGTCTTGTATTCAGAAACCTGGGATTGTTAACAGAATAGATACCTTTCTATAGATACATTCCAATGCATGCCTTAGAAAACGAAGATTATGTCTTATATTGGGGTGTCACTATCTAGACGGATTACTATATCCAAGCCAATCGAGCCGACATCTTCATGGGAGAGAAAAAAGTTGAAAGAGTCTACATCATTGACATTGCTCGTCCACTTAAACGGTATTTGCAGGCGACGCATACGACCAAGATCCATGAGTATATTGTGATTTCGACTACAGGCGATGTGCACGCAAGATGTTCTAAGCACTAAACACTAAACATCTTGAATCTTGAATCACACACTAAACAATTCAAAGCTGCTGACAATCAAGCAGAATATTGTTGACAAAATACGGCTGTTATCTGACGCAAGGAGGAGAATACAGAAGAGGGAGAGATGGATCAGGGAGAATCGACAGTTTCTCGCTGACCCATCACGCCTCTTCAGCGATCTCCCTGTTTTTGTGAAAAATCCATCCAAGCCCAAGGAGGTAGAGACTTTTTGGAGAAAGGTGTACAAGATCCCGAAAACAATAGAGTTGAAAGAACATACTAACAATATCATCCACTTCAAGGAGTTTTGAAACAACCTCATAAAACCTGAGAAGGAATGTCCATCAGTCACTGCTGAAGAGGTGAAAAAAAGCAATTAGAGGCACAAAGAACTTTTCCGCCCATTCCACAGTGGCTGGTGTTAAGACGCACTATACTCCTACCGAAAAAAGGCGACTTGTCCAAACAAGAAAATTACAGGCCAATAACTTGTTTGAACACACTGTATAAGATCTTTACAGCTGTCCTAAACAACAGGATCGTTCGACGAATTGAGCCCGTATGGCGAGAGATGTACGAACAACGAGGCTTGGAAAAAGCTGTAGCAGGCTATCGAGAGAACCTGCTAACTGACAGGTGTGTCTGTAAAGACGCTGCTGCCCATCAGCGCGTCCTGTCAATGGCCTGGATTGACTACCGGAAAGTTTTTGATTCAACCTCTCATAGACTTATCGTCTGTCTGTTGAAAAGCTTGAAAGTACATCCACACATAGAGAGATTTATGCCTCTTTGGAAAACTAGATTTACTATCTCATCTAGAAATTATCGTCTGATAACGAACAACGTCACCTTCCAGAGGGGCATCTTTCAAGGTGATACCATGAGCCCTTTGCTTTTTTGCTTAACACTCTTAAAATCTCCTGGATACCTCTATGGTGACACTAATCATCGCGAGCATAAGGTCACTCATGTATTTTATATGGATGACCTGAAGATCTATGCCTCTGGTAAAAGCAAACTTCAAACTGCTATAAATATCGCCAAGAACTACACAAGAGAGATTGGGATGGACGTTGGTTTGGACAAGTGTGCCAAAATTCATCTGAAGAAAGGAAAGATTTCTAGCGTTCCTGAGGAGCGTGAGCTTGTTGATATAAGTGTTATGAGACATCATAATAATGGAGAGACATATATTTATATTTATATTTATATATTTATTGATTAAGTCCCTAGGGCTAAAACAGCCCTCTAAGGAACAAATTATAAATATAATTCACAACCAAAATAATAGATGTCAACTCAGGTCAAATGACAAATATGACGTAGGTGAAAGAAAATTAATTAATTACAGATGACTAAAGATAAAATAACATAAAAATGAACATAAGTAAAATATGCTAAATATAAGCTAGTGGTTGGCATAAAGGATATAATTAGAAATCTTGAGACTTAATTGTAAGATAACAAATATAATACCATGGATTGAGTTGTAAAGATTAAATTTATAATACTAAGGCGCAAAACATCACTAAAAGTTAGAAAAATAATCATAAACAATTTACGATTGACCAGTGCGAAATTTCAAGAGTAGAATTATCAATACTAAACAAAAAGTTAAAGAAAAGCCTTTTAAAGTGATAAGCCGAAGGTGCATGTCTGATTGATTCAGGTATCTTATTCCAAAGACGCGCTCCCCTCACTATAAAGGATCTTTGCAATTCACAAGATTTGTGTCGTGGAACTGCAAGGACCGTTTTTCTTACACGAAGCCTAGACTGAGCAGGTAAAGTCACATTTCTGTTTTCAAAAAGATCTAGAAGATATTGAGGGGTTTTATTAAAAAAAAGATTAAAAATTAGATTGCCCATAAAAAATTGTCTTCTCTTAGCCACATTGAGAAATCCCGCCCGTTGCCGATATAAAGTAATGTGCATATACATGTATGTACATATACATACCTGGGCGTGCCTCAAAGCCGCATTCAGGACGTAATATCAGTGAAGGAGTCTCTCCGAAGCAGATACAAGCATCTTCTTCGACAGATTTGGTCTTCCAATCTGTCGGCGTTGAACAAGGTATCTGCGACTACTATGCTTGCCGTCCCGGTTCTACTCTACTCGTTTGGGGTGGTTCAATGGACGAAGATCCAGTTTAAGGCCCTTGATGTCACCACGCGTTAGATCATGAATAAGCATAAAAGCTTGCATATCAATTCGACAGTTCCCCGATTATACATTTCACGCCGTCAAGGCGGACGCGGACTTCTGAATCTCCAGTGTCTTCATTACCGAATTGTTCTAAGTACAGTTTACATCGTTCCGAATGGCAGAGATCCTCTCCTAAAGATGGTCAGGAACCACGAGATGATTGGCAAAGAAGCGTTTCTTTACAAAGCGCTGGAGCAAGCGGCCAAGGCACTTGGCCTGAATTTTAACATCAGAAGTGATGAAAGTGCATTACTGCATCTAGATGCTTAACGTCTAAAAGCCGCAGTAAAGGAAGCAGAGGTTGAAAAATTTCACTAACAGCTACTCGACAAGCATATGCACGGAAACTTTCACAGAAATGTAGAAAAACAGACCTTGTCGAAGGAGCAAACTTTTGCTTTCTTCAAATCATCAAGACTCAATTCAGGTACAAAGGGTTTCATTTTTGCATACCAGGATGGTGTCATTTCCACCTTAGCATACCGTGACCGCATTTTATGCCAAGAAGTTCCCAACGATAGGTGCAGAGCGTGTCATGAACACGCTAAGTACCTAGAACACATACTATAGGGGTGTCCGACCCACGCATTAACAACGTATATTTATAGACATGATGCGGCCCTAAGAGTACTTTATTACCATCTTTGTCGCTCTTACGGTGTTGGCTGCGACCCTGCCCTGTTGAACGCTCCAATGGATATAAAGTCAATTGTCCGGTACGAGAAGTGCCAAATTTTCTGGACCTACAATTTTCGGGCAGCAGTTTCAGTTGCGCACGCTATGCCTGACATTGTTCTCCAAGACTTCGAGAAACAAACTATATTCGTGATTGAATTCTCGGCTTTGTCCGAATACAACATCACTGCAACGAAGAAAGAAAAAGAGGAGAGGTATCAAGACCTTAAAAGAAAGCTGCAAGGACTGTACCCAAAATATTCGGTACGAGTAATTGTCCTTGTGATAGGTGCTGTCGGAGGTGCGAAACTATCACTGGTTCGTAACCTTAAAGCCATACCCGCGTGCCAAAAATATGCCCAGGCACTTGCGGAATGGATGCAGAAAGCTGTTATCCTTGGGCTGCTTCGTGTCGTCAAGACACGCGAGGGTATCGCCGGCCTGTCGTTGTGATTTCGTTAACAAATCCTTGAATATCCTGGCCTGCCCCCTTCAGTAGAGGAGGTTAGGGATCCTGTGGTGGTTGTCTTTTTTA
>CAKNXH010046692.1:0-27102 GCA_932178445.1 Andricus quercusramuli
AGTCTTGTAGGTTAATTTATTTGATTCTTTCAATTCCCACTGACAACTTGGTGGATAAAACTGGAATATGCCGTACCTTCAATAACAATTACTTTAAAAAGTTTGCATTTTTGATCATATAACATTTTTTATTTTTGCAAAGTCATTTCTGATCATCTCAAGATCATATCATTATAAAACAATTGCCATTTGACAACATACAGTAATAATTATTATCATAATATTCATCAATTCTCATAAGTTAAATCCTTTTATTTGGCTTTTTCTTAACCTATATAGTTCTTTTACTCGACGAAATAAATTTTGAAGATAAGAATAACTGATTTTGCCCAGGCGAAAAACCGTATAAATAAACGAAATTTAGGTGAAAAGACGTCATCCCACAGTAAAGAAATTTGTTCAAAAATATTTCCAAAGCTAATGCTATATGAGATTTAAATAACACTTGTTTGAAAGTTTGGATGGAGACAAATCCGCATATGTTGAAGTTATTTTATTGGACGATGTGAAAAGTATGTAGCTTCAAAGTCCAAAGTTTTTCAAGAAAAACAACATTTTAAAATATTGCGTTTAACTTATCGCTCAATCTAGTAAATTGTACCCCAAAATGTTTTAAATGTACAAAATCAAGACCAAGTCATTCTCTTCAAATCTGGAGCAAGAACACAAATAAATATTACCTAATTTCTAAGTAATCACTAAAAATGTTTACCCGTGGAATGGAAATTTCTGCGAAGATAAAAATACGAGATTCGTCACATGTTTTAACTTCTTATCAAAACGATTATTTGAAATGTAAATATTTGAACTTCATAAATGGAGGTGAAAAATAAAACTTATTTTTTTCATAATTGCCATCTAAAAAGACTAAAATTCGCCAAAGTTTGAGTCGGATCGAAGAACTTCAGAAGTAATGCCTCATATATACTCCTTTTTGAATTTTCAAAATCTAACCAATATATCTTCATTATGATCATGATACTGAAATTTATGTACTGTTTATTAGCAACTATAAAAAAATTTATATGAATCATCCAATTCCATTCTAGGAAAAATATTTTAAATAAGAAAGTTATGCTCACACTTATTCTGAAATCTCACGTTTCATTTGATAACCGAAAAATCTCTTTTTTTGAACTTCGCAGAAATTTTCATTTTACAAATAAATACTTCTTATTATTTCTGAAAAATCACGTCATATTCATTCACGTCCTTGATCCAGATGTAAGAAAGTAAGATTTTCACTCAATTTTATGAATTGTACAAATTTTTAGGAATAATTTTCTAGATTTGTTGATGAGTTGAACGCGTTTTATTTCACAAATTATGATTATGACGCAAAAATTTTCTAACCTTCAAGTGGCAGTTTTTTTTAAACATTTAGATTCAGGTTCTACAGAACACGGAAAAACGTTCATTCTCAAAAGTTTCACCAATTCCGTGTTGTTCTGAGTTGCAACAAAAATGACACAGGGGAGAATGAGAATGCACCTATGTTCATATTGAGGAATATTTCGGAATATATGTTTTTCCATACTTTGAGTATTCTCATTTTGAGGAATTTTTTTCAAGAACATAAAAAAGGAGCTGCAACAAAAATGGTCCCGCGGTTTTTCTGCCAATACCAGGACCAGTGTATCAATGACGATCTTTTCTATCAGTTTTCAGTCATGTTCACTCTATCAATTCCATGTTGTTTTACATAATTTAACACGAAAAACGAAAACACAACAATCATACTTAAACATTTTTTTATGCAAGCATTTTCGAGATATCAATGTTCAAAATGTCGTTTTTCGATTTTCAGAGTTGTTCCGATGCTTTTGAGTATATATTGAGTTCTAATTGATCAAATTTCCTGAATAAGCATTACAATTGAATACAATTTAATCCTCTACAACTTTCTATACTCAAGGTTTTAGATCGGCCCAGTAGTTCAGATGCTAGCGATTTTAATGAGTTAGCTAATATTTGCGATTTCTATTCTTCCCAGGACGATATGTGAATTTTTGACCTCGATTCTTGAAAAAAATACAACTGGACCGATCTAAAAACTTTGGGATAGGGAGTTGTAGAGGATTTAGTTTCCATTAATTTGAGTGCTCTTTGACGGAAATTGGTCAAATTAGAACTCGAGATCGGTCGGAACAACTCTGAAAATCGAGAAAAAAAAATTCGAACATTGATATCTCGAAAACGCTTCCATAAAAAAATGTGTGTGTGATTTTCGTGTTTAGTGGGCCAAAATACATAAAAAAATCATTTTAAAATATAACGGGCAGAAAAAAATTTCCAATGTTGTAAACTAGTGTGATTAATTAGTGACGTTTTCTTGTTGATTCTTTTTGATATAAAATGATAGTCCAAAATACTCAATGTGTGTCATGTGTGTTCTTGTGTTTCATCAAATTACGTGATGTTTCTGTGAGTACATGTGTCTTGAAGGAATTATTTTGAACGTAATAATACACAAAACTTCATTCTTGTGTTAAACCTTCTAATTTTCTACATTTTCTATTTTTACAACCATTTTCATTGATTAAACAGCCCTAAATAAAGTCATATATTTTGACTAAGCAGTTAGTAGTTTTTCACTACTGAATTAGTAAATCGACTGCCCAAAGGAAATTGTCTCCACATAAAGTTCAGAAAACAGAGTCTTTTTTGGACAACTTAATAGTGACAAAAATAAAAAACCGCCGTTATTGTCGGAAAAGTGGAAGTGCAAATGCAAGTGAAAAAATTATATAATCGACCTTGCACGTGATATAGTTGATACACTTTACATTCGTCATCCTTGTTCAGTACAATTTTTGGGGGACAGTCAAAATATTTGGGTTATTTAAAGTAGTAGTTTTCTGCTAATTTTTGGTGACTGATTCCTCTCTAACTGAATAAGTGAAATTAAACTAATTCAGATTCAGAAAGCAAATTAATTTTCTTATTCTGTGATTTTGATGTATTGGTGATCAATATCAAATATAATCATTATTATTGAATGCAATAATCAAAACCTAATGGAAATTAGTGAGTGACTTACTTTGGAGGCGTGGAAAGCCAATAGGCAGAAGATTGCACAATTCATGATCGAATAAAATGTTTAATAATATCTACTTTCTGGTAGAGATGATCCAGAAGTATTTTCATCTACCTGTGTAAAGTTGGCTTTTTATACTAAGAACTTATTACGTGGAATATTTACTCAGCTGACGCAAGAGCAGTTCATATAGTTGTCGGATCCAGAAAAATCTGTTTTGCTCGAATCTTTTTTTTCCTATTCTAATATCAATGCTCACTGTATGACCGAGTGAATAAGATTTTCTGACATCTTTTCCTGCAAGGTTTGAAAATGCTTAATTGCAAACTGCGAAAAGGAATCATTTTGGAAATTGTAATTAGCCGCGATATTAAATTTCTTACAAAATTTCTAGTTCATAACTATAGGAAATAAAATTTTTGACCTAAATCGTTGGGTCTACCATTTGGAAAATTTCGAAAATTTCAATTTTTTTTTAAATTAAGATCTTTTGCGCATTGCTAGACGATCTCCATTGGACGAGTGATTAAAATAAAAAATACGTAAATTGAAAGGCTTTCCAGAATTTATCCTGTGCTAATCTTATGAAAAACTTCAAGTTCCTGGGGCAACTGGAAAATATTCAATCGATTTTTCTCAAATTTGCGGTATATTCTATTTTTCTGGAATTTACATCATAATCGCGAGTGGAAGCTAATGAATTTACAAAAGAAATTTTCACTGCGTAAGTGAGAACTACATTATTGTATACAGTATATTCAACTGAGAGTTTTTAGAGGGTATAGTAAATTTACTAAATGTTGTACAGTAAATTTACTATACCCTCTAAAAACTCTCAGTTATGCACAAATTTTATTTTTTTGTGATTTTAATTATTCTTTACATCTCATTTAAAAACAAAAGATTAGATTGAAAACCGTTCACTGATATATCAATCAGAATTGAAACATAATATGTGAGTGAAACTTTTTCAGAAAAAGTAAGATAAGTTGAAAATTCTACATATGAAAAATAACTTCAAGGTATGCATATGCACGACTAGCAATACTAGCACATTAATATAGTTTTCTCAAATTTTTCCACACATATTCTCTAAAATATATGTCTGTTCAAGAAATATAATTTTGGCGATGCACATATATTTCTCAGGTGCATCTGCAATACATGTATTGACTTACCTCACCGATAATATTTAAAAAATATATATGGTACATTTTAGATTGCAAATAAAAAAGTGTGAAGCATATTCTGGTAATAAAGTATACAGTTTTTTCCAATTTTTCTTTTTGTCCATGTAAAATGTATTTAATTAGTTGAAATTATATAGAGCACCCCTGTCGGTACAGGGTATTTAAACGGGTTTGAAAACGTTTCCGTAACGTTGGTACAGCACCTTATGTAAATATTTCCAAAATCTATGTATGTTCAAAATGTGTCAAAATCGCATTTTCAGCCTCGAATTTTAAGTTATTAAGTTATTCAAAGTGCCTGTTATATAGGAAATCTTTGACTGCTGAAAGACTTTCTTCAAAATCCCCGCCTTATCTCTGACATTTTAAAACCAGGAAGAAAACAATTCGTAGAGAGATTTTTGAATAAACTTGATTCAATGTGATAATGAATAATTGATAGAAAAATAGATATGATTCTTGACAAATAGTGACGTATCATCAGCTAAATTCAATTTCACATTGGCCATAGCGGTACTTCCAGAATTGTCCACCTCAAATATTTACTAATTCGATAGGGGAAAATGACTAATTGCTTATTCAAAACTTATATGCACTGAAAAAAATCGATCATACTTTTATGATCTTGGATATAACAATTTAGGACAGCAACATATATTTATTCATATCTATAATAATTTCATATCTTAATTCCTAAAGTACAATATTATGATCAGTATAATACATTTTTCTTAATGTGATATTATTCAGGGCTATATCTATTAACTAAAGAGGGTTATACAGAAAAAGGAGAAAGATAAAAAAGTTGAATATAATAATGTAATATGTAACATTGTACAATTCATTAAAAAAGTAGAAATAAAATATATATTGAGAAACTTGTGAGTAAATATACTATGCTTCCTCAACCAGCGTGACATATTTACTTAAAAGTTATTACTTCATAAAAAAAGAGAATTATTTGCAGCATTATGTATTTCACTTAGCTTTATGAACATTGATTGATATACTAAAATATCATCATTTCATTAGACAAATAACAAATTACTAATTCAATTATAATCCAATTTTTCCTAATTGGGACTCAGAGAGTAGTTTTGAAAATTTTGTAATGCAAATCTGTGCAGACCAACCAATTGTATTTGCAACTTTTGTAGGAAGAGAAAATATTATACTCTCGCACTTTTCCTCATACTGTTAACAAATAGAAAAATAAGAAGAAACCGCATAAGTTCTAACATTAGAATATTGACTTTATGTGAACGGAAGACAACTTTAAAACAATTTAAAAATTTGAGAGAAAAACTATTCATGTCAAAAGAATTACAATTGTAGTGAACATGAGGCGAAACATGACGATTTTGCTTTCGGACTTTTTTTCTCGTACTAAAATACTTTTTTTCGCATTTGAAGAATGCCATGTTCTACTTCTTTTATTGATTTTTGAAAAAAATTTCTTTGTACCGTTTTGCCCCTTGCACGGGGCAAAACGCCTTTGTCGAATAAAGAGTAAAATGTATGATGAACAAAATTAATTAAAAAAGACTAAACAAATAAGTAGTACAATTACAAGAAATTGTTGAAACAATTATAGTTGTCTATTTTTTATACAAAAATGAATAAAATCAGGCTTTATAGAATACGCAGACATGGATTTCATCTCCGTCTTCACTGCAAAACCTGCGCAAGACTGATGAGCCCAATTTTGTCGCAAGAACTGCATTGGACCCACTATTCGACCAAAAAATCATGACAGTCAAAACAATTGCAACCTTCGATTACTACATTCAGCAGAACTCTGGGGCAATGTGCGCTCTACGATATCGCGCGCGGTGTCCGTTTTGCCCCTGCACATTCTGCCCCTAAAGTTCTCTTTCCAATATGACTCCTGAAAATCGCAATAATACTCCTAATCAAAAACACTTCGACGTAAAAGAAGGGCTATTAGGTACACGAAGGAATGGTGCTGAAGCAATTTTAATTAAACAAACATTTGTATCATTAACGTTTAGTTGAAAATCAGTCCAAATTATAACTGGGCACGAAAACGAGCCATGCGTCTCATAACTTGAAAAATAACAACAAAATTATAACAAATGGACATGGGAAATCTCGGTAACGACTCAAAAGGAACTTCCTACAATTTCCAGTAGATAGCATCACACTACAGAGGAGATATAATCATTGTCCCGTTTTACCCCTGTCGTCATTTTGCCCCATGTTCCCCTACTCTATTGTTGTTTAGACCTCGTGGAGGTTTTCCTACTGCAGCAGTTTCCTCGTTAAGGCATTTTGCAATACATGCCTTTGTTGCGACACGAATTGATTTCGTCCGGTCTTCTACTTCAGCAATAATCCTCCTGAAGCACTTGTTTGCAAGCTGTAAACAACAAAAAAATAATTTTTTATATTTATGTTCAAATTTCCGGCATAAATTAACTCGATTACTGATCTCTTGAATATTAATTGTATATGCTCGTCATTGCCAAAAAGTTGAGAATTTTTTACTCACTCATTAAAATGTCAAGTCTTTTTCTGAATTGAAAAAGATAGGATTTCATTCAAGAAAATATAGTCGCTGTTTCAAATTTTTCAGCGTTTAACTTTCGCAAATCTTGATACTTTCTCATTGGTTTTATTACATTATTGGAAAATTGATAAAAGCTGTAATACATCGGAAAAGGGTAAAAGAAAATACCACTTTCATAGAACTTTTCCGCGGAAAGAATTTTACTCTTAAGAAACAATGAATTGTTTCTTAAGAGTAAAATTATTTCTTGAGGTTAAATTTTCAAGCAGCTAAAGATTGAATGGTCAATTAAATCAATTCAATTTCAAAAACTGTTTATTATAGAAATCACAGTCGTGCTCTATTGTTCGTTACTCCTCTTCGAGTTCCTCTCATTGCAGACGCCTGCATCTCATGAATGGCTTTGCAACACCTGCTTTGGTAGTAGCAAGCTTTAATTTTTCCTCCTTTTATACTGCAGCAATAATATCAAGACAGCACTTTTTCGAGAGCTGTAATAAAAAAAGAACAATTTTGTATAATAAATTCAAAATTTTCTTTATAAATTATCAAGGGTGCGCTAATTTCCCCACATGCGCCACTTAACCCTAGTTTACTGTGGACACAAATTTTTAAAAATTTAATAACCTTAATGATAGTGTATCGTGGCTTTATTATGAAGCTGGTCGCTTTTTTCTTTTGCAGGTCTAATCTTAAGTGTCGTGAAAGTGTATTTGACAATTGAATATCTCATCTTTACTGCTTTCTGTATTTACAGTAATTACCACATTGTCTATTGATTTCTAGTGAACAAAGGAGAACAAAACGGTTACAGAAAATTTTAAGTTTTTTGAATTAATTGAATCAAACAAAGGTAGAAAATATTAAATCAAACAAAGATAGGAAAAGGGGCGTTCATTCAAGAAAATATAGACGCTGTTTTCAATTTTTCAGCGTTTAACTTCCGCGAATCTTGATACTTTCTCATTGGTTTTATTACATTATTGGAAAATTGATAAAAGATGTAATACATCGGAAAAGGGTAAAAGACAATACCACGTACTTTCATAGAACTTTTCCGCGGAAAGAATGTTACTCTTAAGAAACACTACAGGTTAATTTTTCGGACAGCTAGAGATTGAATAGTCAATTAAATCAATTTAATTTTCAAAACTGTTTATTGATTTTGATAGAAATCACAGTCGTGCTTTATTGTTTATTACTCCTCTTCGAGTTCCTCTCATTGCAGACGCCTGCATCTCCTGAATGGCTTTGCAACACCTGCTTTGGTAGTAGCAAGCTTTAATTTTCTCTTCTTTTATACTGCAGCCATAATATCAAGACAGCATTTTTCGAGAGCTGTAATAAAAAAATGAATAATCTTGTATATTAAATTCAAAATTTTCTTCATAAATTATCAAGGGTGCGCTAATTTCCCCACATTCTGCACTTGACCCTAGTTCACTGTGGACACAAATTTTCAAAAATTTGATAATCTTAATGATAGTGTAGTACCTTATTGCTCATTTAGATTTAGTTTCAAAGATCCAAATTTAACAAACATTTCATTTTTAGTGTTCAGCGATTTGTGTTTACATTTTTCAAGATTGCGATATTCTCAAATGATTATGAATAATATTCTGTACCATGATATTCTTCGTTTTTGTGGCTTTATCATGACGTTGAACGTTTTGTTGCATTTCAGGTTGAAGTGACCAATTGCTATAAATCATTCCAAGAAATCAACAGGTCTTCACATTTTACTCCTGTTTTTGCACTGCGTCGCTTGAGCCTAGCGAGAATGAAGAACAAAACGATTACAGAAAAATATTGTTCACTTTCTTCGATTGAAAAAATATTTAGGGATCATGAATGATTGTCGTCAACTGACCATAGTAGCTTCATATAATCTAATCCGGATGGCAACAATGTGACTAATATAGATGTCGCAGAACAATTTTGCAGATCCTGATGGGATAACTTATCTGCGAAAACTGTCAAGATAGAATTAGACTGAAATATTATTTTAATTCCACTGTTCAATTCGTGATACACTTTGTGAATATGTAGTTTTTTGTTTGATCATAGACAAATCTAGGGGATAAACTCCATGCTCGAGTGCGGTGCGACTTCTATAGAATCCGTACATAGGAGTTGTTTTTTTATCATTTAGAGTAAAAATTGATCAATTCAGTGTAACAAAACATTGTTAGATCCATACTGAGTCTTTTGAACTTCGATTGGAAAATATATTTTACTCCAGATGCTGGTACTTCAATCGGAATTACTTTAACTTCGTTTTTCAAGTGTAATATGAACACCTAAATTTCCGAAATACTATAAACAAGTGCTGAATGTAAGCAGTGTTGTTAATGTGAATTTTTTAATTTTGTGAATTCGACGTAGTGATACTTAACATTAGATATATAAATTAATTATCCAACGTGATATTTGATTATTTATAAAAATTGGTGGGTGACTAAGTTTGAAGATACAGAAGCTCATAAGAAAAAGATCGCTCACTTCATGATCGAATAATACGTTTCATATCAGCTTTCTCACGAAGGCTTTTTATGCTATATACTAATCATATACGTTGTATGTTCATTTAGTTGACGCAAGAGCAATTCATAAGAGAATAATTGTAAAAAAATGATTAAATCATCATGATTTAAAGACCCGGGAAGGGTATCACTTGGATCAACAACGATTTGTTTTCCTGGAATCTTTGTTTTCCTGTTTCAGTTATAATATTTACTATATGGCAAATTTTTTGGACAAATAATAATTTACTAGTGACAATATTCTACAGATTGGAATATTAAGCTACATCCACTTCGTAGCAAAGTTTTCTTTCATTTTGTTATAGTAATACACAAATGTAGACTTTTTCAAATGAGCAAAAATGGTCGGTTCCTATCATGTTTTAGGAATCGAAATAACTCTGATATGAAAATATGATATCAAATCTATTGGAATTATTGAATTTATCTTGAAAAATTGTTCTTCATACTTTTTTCAGATTCGGAAACTAGAATAGAAGGAATAGAAGTATCTGCAGATACCTCTTTTTAACTAACTATATTTATGAGTAGAAACCTCATTCTCCAAATCTATAATGTAATGAAATGTCACTAATTACAATTAAGATTTCATTATTTCAATTCGAGAGAAGTCGACCACTAGCGATTATAGTAGAAACTACTAATTTTATTAGTCCGAGCATTTAGTTGTGTAAACCTGAAAGTATTAGCATGCTCAAACAATGTATACTATAAGATCTTCAATTTGAGCCATCCCCGAAGAAAATCGGACTATAAAAAGAAAATCTTTCAACATAGAGGTCTAACTAACAGAATTTTTCGAATTTTTTATTTGTTCAAACCACTGGTATAAAAAGAAAAGAAAACCATAACGTAGCGAATTTCAATTTTAGTCTTAATCTTGCCTACTTTTGAATCATTCTCGTAGAAAATTGGACAAAAAGAAAAGCTTTCAACGAAGTGGATTAGAATCTAATCCTTTAATTTTCCTGTCCCTTACCCTTTCCCTGAACGATAGTTTGCCTAAAATTTAGAATTTAAATAGAAAAGCAGCTTTTTCTAAAGTTCCCAGTATTTTCCTTCGCTCTTGAGTGTTCACTTCACGGAGTGAACACTAAACTTCAAGGTCGTAGCTTCAATAGCTTTTTTTTTTACAAATTCAGAGACTGGCATGAGGTTATGAGGGCATAAAAAGCCTATCTCTGTATCTAAATTAGTACAATTTATCTAATTAGTGGTAAAATTTCACTAATTCTATTAAAGAGAAATCAACCACTTGAAATCAGTAGAAAACTACTGATTGCATTAGTCCAAATATTTACTAATTTGATAGTGGAAAATTACTAATTAGTTAATAACAATATATCATCTAACATGTTCTAGATTTTTTTAGAATCTTAAAAAATCTTCAAGAATATTTCCAGGGTGATCACAGCTCAGAGAAAGCCTGGGAATCAGAAAAAAGTCACGGATTTTGAACAAAAATGTCAATAGTCGGGAACTTTCTGTAAGAAGTGACTGCCAAGCATAATCAGGTTTGCCACTCAATCACTATTAGTCACTTTTATTCTCAAATTACTGTTTAGTCATTTTTCGTCTCAAATCACTTTTTTCCCAATCCTTCAAAATAAAGTCACTATAGTCACTTTCAAAAATGAAAATATCACTTCAGTCAATTTTCTTTCAATAAATAAACCCACGAATTAACCACTATTGAATTGAAGCAGGGATAGCTGACCGGTGTTAAGTTCACTTTTTAAAGAAATTAAGTTTTCTTCAAACATAATACTTTCTCGTCTTTTTACACGTATTTCAGTAAAAAATTGAGATTTTGAAACTTTTGACGCTGAAATTTTGTATTCAAATGCATTCAAAAATCTTCAAATTTCAAAGAACTCAACTAAAGTAATGAATTGTACTAACATATTTAATTTTTTTAACAACTCGACCGTCATTTCAGCCTTTCGGCAAGTAAAAAATGTACCTAATCGGTTGTAAATTCTTCCTCTAGAAAGAATTTTTACTTCTCCAAGAAATTTTTTAGAGATTTCAATAATTTAAAGGGATTCCGAAGAATTTCAAGGAATTTTCAAGAGCTTCAAAAGGTTTCGCAGGATTTAAGAAGATTTCGAAGGATTTTAAATATTTCAAGGTATTTAAAAAGATTCCAAAGAATTTTTAATAGAGTTGAATAATAATTTGAAGGGATTCCAAAGGTTTTAATATATTTAAATAATTAAGAGATATTCCAAACGTTTAAGAAGAGTTCAGGGTATTAGAAAAAATGTTGAAGATTTTTCAAGTACTTCAAAAAGTTGCACGGGTTTTTAAAAAAATCAAGAATTTGAAATATTCACGGGTATTTCAAAAGATAACGAAGGATTAATAATAGAATTGAATAATTTGAAGGGATTTCAAAGGTTTTCGAGGATTTTGGAGTATTTTAAAAAATTTCGCCGAATTTTCAAGAGATTCCAAAAGATACAAGGTATTTAAGAAGGTTTCACAGGATCTGAAATATTTTATGGTATTTTCAAAGATTCCAAAAAATTATTGAAAGATTTTTGTTATTTGAATTTTTCGATGATTTTAGGGTATTATAAAAGATTCAAAGAAATTTCTAATAGATTTCAATAATTTTAAGGTTTTCTAAAGGGTATTGAAATAATAAAAGTACCAAAGATTTCAGAAAATACAAAGTGATTTCCAAGGATTTGCATTTTAAGGGATTTTAACAAATTTTTATGGTATTTTGAAGAATTTCCTAGATTTTTGGAAAATATGGAACGATGTTATAGGATCTACAAGTTACAAGATTTCTGAAGATTTCAATGATTTTAAGGCATTGGAAAGCATTCAAGATATTTTGATAAATATTCAAAGAATTCATTAACAAGAATTGAGGGTCTTGGTAGTATTTAAAAGATCTGGAAAAAATGTATTTTTCAGGATTCAAAATATCTTTGTGTGTTTCCAATACATTCCAATAATATAAAGTGATTTCAATTTTCCAAATGATTTTAGGATATTTTTGAAGAACCCAAAGAATTTTCATGAATCTTAAAAAATTCAAAAGAAATTTCATTTGATTTGAGTAATTTAAGTAATGGGATTTCAAAGGATTGGTAAATATTTGAAAGTAGATTAGAGTATAGTATATTATACTATATATATACTATATATATATAGTATATTAGAAAGATCCCTTGAAACCTTTGAAATCCCTTTTAATTTAATTTAATTGAAATCTCACAGAATCCTCTAAGACCCGTGGATATACTTTAGAATTGTTTAAAATCTCTCAAAATTCTGTTAAATCCCCTAAAATCATCAAAATCCCTTTAAATCTATTAAAATTCGTTAAAATTCTACAAAATGCTTCAAAGTCTTAGAAAATTTCTGGAAATCCTATCAATTCCGTGGATATCATATACAATCTTTCGCAATCGCTTGCAAATTTTCAAAATCCCATAAAAATCCCTGAAATTCTCTTAAAATTCGTTAGAACCTTTTAAATTCCGGGAAATATTTCGAAATATCACAAGCTCCCTCGAAATCTTTGGAATCCCTTTAAAATGTATTGCAATCTTTGAAATCCGTCAAAATACTCTTTGATGTTTTGAAATCTCTTAAAATCCGTTGAAATCTTGTGATATTATTAAAACAGGTTCAAAGCTTTCAAAATTCGTTAAAATCCTCTAGAATCTTCGGAAATGTTTTGAAATCTTATAAAAATCCCATTGAATCACTTTAAATCATAGAAATCTAATTGAAATTTCCCAAAATCAACAAAAATTTGTATCTTTTTCAATTCCGTGACTTCTTCTGAGATATTTCAAAATCTCTTGAAATCCTTTCAAATTAGTGATGTGTACCTATCGATCGTTTTCAGCGAAAGCAGACATTTTTTCGAGATATAATGAGACGTGATTAAAATGTGATAGATATCAAGAATCTGTAATCCACTGAAATCTCGTTTACAGATAAAATACACTGGAACTGGGATTTAAATAGTCCCGGTTTAATGCATTTCTAGAATTGATGTTGTGGTGGTTTCGCGATGCGGGGAGCGCGGAAAGCGCTGGTCAGTCAAGCGTGACAAACAGCAACAGGATCGCACTCAGCGCGCGTTAGTTGCATCAGGTTGAGTCATGCATTCGAATTCAACAGAAATGTTCAGCGACCTTGCCTTTTTACATTGGGGCGGTCTGTATTAACGATGAAGGCTGAATGATATATTCTGCAGATATATTGAGTGAAAATATAGAATCATACATAAGAATGGGGATGAGGTGATCACAAAAATCTTATTAATCCTTGCAATGAGAGGATGGGGCCTAAAATTCCAGTATTCATCCTCACTTAATAAATGAACATTCCCTGAAATGTTTTAGAATTATTCAGGAATTTTTCAGGAACTTCAAACCAGTTTTTTTATTGTCTAAAATAATGTATTTTTTGTACAGAATCTTTTAATTCAACATTCATGAAGGTTCTGTGGATCTCTAAAATTCTATCGGAGAATTCCGGAATGACTGAAAGTTTCCAAAATATTCAGTAGCACCTTGAATCTTAGAAAACCTTCTGATAGCTTTCTACATCTTCCCAGGATCTTATTGATCATATTTGGAATCCTCCCAAGATACAATCAGTATCTTTTAATTAATTGTAGATCTCCCAGAAAGAATCTTCCTTCAAATAGACAGTCGGTTTCATGAGGAATGAGGATCCTCGTCAACCTATAATTCATTATCTCCTTCCCTAACAACAGCCTTCTCTTTAAACCAACAAAAGTCTCCCCCGAGGGAACCAATCTCCCGAATGGTAATTCGACAACTTTGGAAACGTTTTGTATAAAATGTAAAGGTAATATTTTAAGGAGAATTGAAAGGTTGATAATTGGCAGTTTTAAGAATGGTGTTTAAGAGTTTGCCATGTGTGGGACACCCAGTATACTATAAGGCCCGAGCACTATACTAAGAAAGAAAAGTGGGTGGGACGAGCGTCCTCGTCGTCGTGAGGCCTAGGCCGCTATCAGCGAATCAGCGTCTGTCTTAATTATCACCCTTAGTTCCTTCGGTGTAAGCCTCTACCCAGAGGATGGTGTACCTACACTCTAGAGTCTACACATACAGGATCTTCTCGCTGTAATATATCACCGTATGAGCGCCTGATAGGGCGCGGCCCTCCACTTACCCAGTACAGGAATTCGCAAAAAAGCCAGAGCGTCGTCCCGGGTCCCGTGAGAGAGACCCGGTTATCCCTCGAGTGTTTTTCGAGCACGTGCAGCCACATTATTGGCGGTGGAAGAGGAGAATTAACTCCACCAATGGATCAGTGCCATTGGCAGTGAAGAGCAGAGCAATTGCAATATTTCACCCACGTCTCACTTCAAACAGTGGCTTGTGCTGCCGGCCATGGGAAATACGTAGTGATAGGACGAAGGTGATTACAGTCGGACACACAAAAACAAAATATTCATCTCGCTGATTTTTTAACCTAGCCTCGTACGCTGAATGACTGATGTTAAATTGTAGATGTCAAAAGATCAGATAGTACCACTTAACATCAAGATTCGCGGAAGCTAATCGCCGCCAAGTACTAAATAAAGTAGAAGAAGATTCTTACTACCCTTAAGAGGAGAAAATGTGCCATGAAGGACGAAATGTGGCACGAATTGCTACCGGAAATTATTATCTGTAACATGAATGACCTTTTAATTCTTAAAATTTAGTAGTATACCTAGGCTGGTCCTGGTACACGGTTCTGTTTCAAAATTCAAGACAGTGAACTAGTGACTGGTTATTTACAGACAGACGATAATGGTTCGTGTCTGTGCTAAGACACCATCGGCCGGTAATATGGATTCCTTCTAGGATTCCCATTGATATCATTTTAGCTCAGAACAGAACCATAGGCCAGAACTGGCCGAGGTTACCCAGGTATACTACTAATGTGGAAGATTTCAGTCAATTTATGAGATATCTCAACCAAATTTGGTGGGTATATACAACTCTTCAAATAACAAAGAGTAAAATTTGAAGTTATCAAAAGACTAACAATTTTAATATTCAGACAAAAACTTATGATGGACTGCATAATACTGATTTTTACCAGATTCTAGGAAAAAATAGTAGACAAAAATTATTTTGTGAGTTTGAATATTAATAAAAAATTGGAGAAATCCACAGACCTCAAAGTTAAAAAGAATATGCTTAAGAAAGATTCAACTTTCAATTACAATATTGTTACATTGTCGCCAGAAAAAAATTATTACTGTATGTGAATTTTTTTGTTATTATTAAAACAATTATTGAAATCCCGATGAAAACACTACCTGTGACCAAACTTTGCCAAGTATCTACAGGAATTTTTATATTTCATTCATTAATGTTAAAGGTAATTAAAGTTGTGAAACAAAAAATAAAGCAAAGACCGAATAGTACACAATTCATGATTAAAAGTGATAAATGAATGAATTAGTTTAATCAATATTTTTTTTTGTTAGATAAAATTAATAAATTTATATTTGGAGGAAAAATAGAAGATTTAACCATATTCGGCCGTTCAAAAATTCTTCATTGGATTAATTTATTGACCTCATTCGTTTGATTGGGGAAAAAACTTCCATTTATGAACTCTCCACTATGCGTGTTTGGCTTCATTGATTGATTTCACAACTTTGATTACCTTTAATATAAATAAAATAAAATATTAAGATTCATGCAGGTACTTATATTCAAGAAGCCATAAATTTGGTTCTACTATCTGAGATGTTAATCCGAAAATTTTGAAGTTCTGATTTTTCTAGCTCTCTATTAGTTGAATATTAAATATGTTCACACTATACATCTAGATTTTTCCTTTCAGACGCTTATTTTTCTTGGGTTTATAGTCACATTTTAGGAGAAAATTAACCTCAGTGATGAAGTCGGGCTTCAGGTTATTCAATTTTGGCTATTTTTATGCTATTGAATTATTTGCATCAATTAAATGATTGGCATCATCAATAGATTACTGTCTGCTATCATAGTCAGTTAACGAAAATAACTTTCAATTTCTGAATCTTTTTTTTAAATAAAAAATTAAACATTCCCTTCCTTTTGTTCTTCCTTCTCAATAGCCTACACTTTTATTCGCGGATACAAAAGGAATAAGGCAAAAAGATTCATACATTCGTTGGAGAGTATATGTGAAAATTCGAGCTAATCATTAAATTGACGAATGCAAAGGATATCATAACAATGTCGCTAAAATTAAGAAAATGGAACTACATGACAATATCATTCATAATATGTTTCGAATACAATATGTGCTCTTTCCCCATCCAGTTCATATACTTGTTATATTAACGTAAAACATAAAGATTTTTCTAGCAAGTTTCCCATTAAATGCCAACAAAAAAAGTTTCGGTCTTTTCCAAAGTCTTGCGAAAATATTATAATACCGAAAAAAATTTTTAATACAAAATTTCTAAACATTAAAAGTCGACTTTTTCTTTAATTTTTAGAAATGAATAAAAGATAGCATTCCATTAGGGCCTAACGCAAATTTCCACAACTTTACAGAAAAGACCAAGAACTTCCTAAAAAGTCGAATTAAAACTGTTTTTAAATAAGAAAGTAATTTTAGATAAATCAGAGCTGCATTGAACCCTGAAAATCTTGATTGGAAAGTTTTATTAGCTTCCGAGAACATTGCAGAGAAAAATTTTTTTTCTCATGAGGAGCACATTTTTAATTCCAATTTTCAATTTTTAAAAAGTGAGAAATTACTTCATAGCGATTGAGTTACTGAGTAACAGAAAAAGTTTTATTCAAAATCAGTATGAGGTTTCTGAAAAATGCAGTGGGAATTTTCCTATGGAGGGGCACATTTTCTCAAATTTGGACGGTGTTGAAAAATCCATTTTTCAATTTAAAAAAAAACAGATGGAAATTTTCTTTTTAGCTGTTGAGTTGATGAAGCCATACAATAAATAATGTAAATAAAAAATATTATCAGGTTTCGAGAAAATGAAGAGTAAATTTTATGCACCGAAATGAGAGCATGAAAATTCAAAATCAGGATCGTAAACTACCTCCTTATCGGATCTTTAGAGACATGACAAAATGTAATATTTTGAATACATTTGTTTAGTACTAACAACCTGAAAAAAGTATTTATATACATATAATTGTACTGACATAACATAAACATTACGAAAAAATTGACGTTTGACAATAGAAAGTTGAATAACGATGCTTCCGGCTGGAAAGTTAGTCACGTGTTAATTTTGATGTTTTCAGTTCAACGAAGCCTTGTTTGTCATGGATCATCGTTCCGATTCTAAAAGTGTAAAAACACCTGCGTTGTTTGTTAATCATAAAATTCCGACCTACATGAATTCAAGGGAACGAGGAAAACAATGACAGCGAATTCCATGGGTGAGTGGCTCGACACAATCGACGCTGCAAAAAAAAACGCAAATAATCGCATTCTCGGGTCTGTATCTTGAACAAATTGATTTATCTTTGTCGGCAAAAGTGAAGCTTAATTTTATAGGGGATTATATGAGAGTTGAGTTTGCGTAGTTGATGTAATGTTGGGGTTTTGATTCATCCTTTAATTACAGATGCGACGCAAAAATTATATCTCGGGAATGATTATTATGTTTTGTAGGCAAGCAAAGTATAATCACCAAGAATGTTAATTAGTGACAATTGGCTGATGGAATAATGCAGTTACCATTGTAATCTAGAAAAAATTTGGATTTTCCCGGTTTTACAAAGCTTTTTTATCGGCCATTAGAATGAAAAAGTTAAGCTTTTGATGTTCAATTATAAAAAAAAATTTTGTTTTATAATCAAAAATGCAATCTTCAAATTGTAAATATAAATAAATTAGGATATAAAGCCAGAAAAATTACATTATACCGTATTAAATTATTTACAATTTCATTTTATTCCAAACTCAAAGACATTAGAATTGAACAATTTTCATTTTTTAGATCTCAAGATTTAAAGAATTGAAGGCCAGGATGCAAGAACCGGGCGAGCGCTCGGAAACGTGAAAAAGTATTGCCCAAGTACCTTGTGATATCCAAATTTTAAAGTTAAAAAAATTAAATTAAGAAGAAGATAGACTTGTAGAAAATATCAAAATGGAACTTTTTTCTATTTAAAGTTTTTCTTCCCGATGTATATTTTTAATAATAAAATTGAAAAAGTAGGAAATTTTTTTCCCCAAATTCAATTATTTTTAAAAACACAAATCGTCTTTACTCAGACAAATATAATTAAAACTGTTTGAAATTTGGTATACACATGCATTATACCCTAGCGACGCCTGCAAGATGAAGAAAAATGTCAAAACTGCAAATTGTTTAATAATAATTAATTGCAAATGGAGTCCTGACGGTAAGCACGTTTTTTTAACTTCGGCGAAGAAAAGTATCGAGTGAACTTCAAAGTTGAAAAAACTTCCAGTGAGACATTTGTTCCTCACTACTGAAGGAAGATTTCTGGAAAATTTTAGAACACACCATCTACGACTCTCGTTAACAGATTCAAAAGCTTTACAACGTTAGTATTCTCGTCTGTACTCTCCTATAAACATAAATGACTCGTCTTTTCAATAATTAAACATTCAAAAACCTGCACTTTCCCCAATTAATATAAAATTGACTGCTCTATGTTTTTGGACATTCCGTTGTTTTCAGTGAATTAGAAAATAACTAAAAATAGACAAATTTGTGCTTCGCAAGTTGTTCCACCCTTGCTTTGTTTTTTTTTTTTTTTTTTTTTTGTAATAAGGAATGTAAACAAACCGTCTAGTGTCTTTGGTTTGAAATTTTCAGTACGAAAAGGACTCAGTGTCTCAAACTGTTTCGGATAGTGCCGATCGCTCTCTGATTTTTTACATAAAATTGAACGTATATTTTTTGTTCTGTTACTGTAAAACAATATAATTAGACGTTTCTAGTCATTTCTGAGTCTGTGAATTTCTAATACAGAAAATAATAATTTACACTGATAATTAGTCTCAATTACATTATTTCAAATTGTGCTATGAAATTTCGATTTTTTACCAAAAACTTTTGTTTCTTTGTTTGTATTCGAATGTCGTGTGAAAAAGCGGAAAATTCAGAAAAACGGCGACTTTTTAATTCTAAGAGAAAATGGCTATAAACAATAATACATTCTTTAAGCAATTCATTTAAACATGTAATTATCAGTGTAAATTAATATTTTCTGTATCAGAAATTCACAGACTGAAAAATAACTAGAAATGTCTAATTATATTGTTTTACAGTAACAGACCAAAAAATATACATTCCATTTTATGTAAAAAATCAGAGAGCGCTAGGCACATTTCGAAACAGTTTGAGACACTGAGTCCTTTTCATACTAAAAATTTCAAAACAAAAGCACTAGACGGTTTGTTTACATTCCTTATTACAAAAAAAAAAAAGAAAACAAAGCAAGGGTGGAACAACTTGCGAAGCACAAATTTTTCTATTTTTCGTTACATATTTTCTAATTCACTGAAAACAACGGAATGTCCAAAAATATAGAGCAGTCGATTTTCTATTAATTGGAGAAAATGCAGGTTTTTGAATATTTAATTATTGAAAAGAAGAGTCTTTTATGTTTATAGGAGAGTACAGACGAGACTACTAACGTTGTGAAGCGTTTGAATCTGCTAACGAGAGTCGTAGACGGCGTCGCGAACTTTCTTACAAAACGGATATTTCCGCTAATCTTTGATGAATTGTTCTAAAATTTTCCAGAAATCTTCCTTCAATAGTGAGGAACAAATTACTCACTGGAAGTTTTTTCAACTTTGAAGTTCACTCGATACTTTTCTTCGCTGAAGTTAAAAAAACGTGCTTACCGTCAGGACTCCATTTGCAATTAATTATTATTAAACAGTTTGCAGTTTTGACTTTTTTCTTCATCTTGTAGGCGTCGCTAGGGTATAATGCATGTGTATACCAAATTTCAAACAGTTTCAATCATATTTGGCTGAGTAAAGACGATTTATGTTTTAAAAAATAATTGAATTTGGGAAAAAAATTTTCCCACTTTTTCAATTTTATTATTAAAAATATACATCGGGAAGAAAAACTTTAGAGAGAAAAAAGTTCCATTTTAATATTCTCTACAAGTCTATATTTTTCTTAATTTAATTTTTTGAACTTTAGAATTTGGATATCACAAGGCACTTGGACAATAGTTTTTCACGTTTTCGAGCGCTCGCCCGGTTCTTGCATCCTGGCCTTCAATTGCAGTACTTATAAGGATTTAAAACTGAAAATAAAAAATGGTGCAACTGAAAAGCCCCGAAAAATAAAATTCCCGACACTATACAATTCCCAAATTAGAAAATTCTTAATAATAGCATTCCCGAAATTATAAAACTGCCGAAACATAAAATCCAGAATTAGAAAATTCCTGAATAATAAAATTCCCAAACAGTCTATAATATTGCCCAAATGAAAAATTCCCGAATAATTGAATACTAGACAGAAAATTGCTGAATTATAATATATCCGAACTAAAAAATTCCCAAATTGAGACAATTAAAAAATTGGGTTTTAAGTATATATGATTCATTCGTTAAAAACAAAATAATCAAATATTCTTATCTGAGGCATTTTTTTCTGTTTAAAGTTTTTATAAACCATTGTCTGATTTAAAACAACAGTAATTGTATAACAAAATTCATTTAAAAACACGCCTCGAAATGCACCTCGAAAGAAAAAAGAAATTTCTCCCCAAATTGTCTCCGAACCTAAAACATTTTTGTTTTAATATGTTTTTGTTCATCAATTGTTATTTTAAATTTAAACAATAATTTTTAGAAACTGTATACAGTAATGATAATATGTAACGAAGGAATTCGAGGTTAATTTGACGCAGCCATAATTGTACACGGTCGATTGCGAATGCGCATGCGCGAAATACATTAATGAGCCCATAATACTCCGAGACGTATTATGGGCGCATTGTTGTACTGCGCGCGTGCCCGTTCACTCCTGTTGTGTAAACGGCTACTTTCATAACTAAAAAGGCGCTGATAAAACACGTGAATCATGCCTCCGTTACATAAAAAAAGAAATTATTCAATAAAAATAGTCGATCATTTTATTTTTGATGAGGAAATAATATCAAACAAGAAAAAGATGTGTAATCATTAAAATTCGGGAATTTTCTCATTCTTTTCATATTCGGTGATATTATAAACTGCCGGATATTTTCCAATTCGAGATTTTTATATTTTCGCAATTTTATAATTTCCGGAATTTTATTATTCGGGAACTTTCAATAATAATAATGATTCAAAACTAGAAATGAAAAAATGTTAATTGTATCAAACTGAACATTTGCACACTAGAAAATTATTTACACTGAAAAACAATGAAAACATAAACAGTTATTGATTATTATTAATTTATTTGATTTTAATCGTCCAATGTAACAAGTTATGGAGAGAAAAAATGTTCAAACATAAAAATTCATAACATGAGTATTTGTTTATAAATTTCTTGATAACAATCGTAATTATTTTTTCATATATATTATCACTTCAGCAATCAATATTGAAATGATTTATGGTACTATTGATTGTAACAATAAATTTTTCAACAAGCGGAAGCCAAAATAGGTATGTTATTTATAAAATTCAAAATTTTGAAAATGCAAGCAAATTTTTTTTGTAGTTCGAAAATTATGGCCAAGGTATTTATATGTACCTGAAATTCCTTTAGCTTAAACCAAATAAATAGGTCCTTATTTTTTCTTGTGATGTTTAAAACATTCCAAAATCGTGAAAAAAGTGCATGATACCAAAATTTCTAAATCAAGAAAAAAATGTTTTTCAGAAAAAACAAAAAGATGAAATGTTTCTTTGGTTCTAGCTGAAGGAATTTCAAGTTCGACGTATTAACAATTTTTCAAAATGTGTGCATATGACTCAGCCTGAAAAAAAACATGTTTTTGCACATTTCCCAAAAATTCTCAATTAGACAAAACACTTTTTCTTAATTTCTATTTTTTCATTACTATTAACTAGCACGAAATTCACATATACAAAATTCGACATAATTGTTGAATTGTTAGAAAGATTTTTTGGTATACCAAGGATTTTTAATTTTCAAATAAAAAAGAAGAGAAGGTATTATTAAAATTATATATAATCTTAAGAAAAAAACGCTTCTATTAGGAATTAGTAGTTTACATTGGTAGTCACATCAAAATAAGTGTTGAAAAATGTGTGAAAAAAGCATGATTGAAGAATTATTAAACTACAATGTTTTTCATTAATTTTCGTTTTTACTACTGTGTAATTTTGTAAGATTTCTACTTTCACACCAATAATTTCAAATTATGGCAGAAAACTCAGTACATTTCAATTTCAAAATTATTTTTTCTTGAAATCTTTAATGAAAAAATGTTTATACAAGGAATTCAATAAAAATATTCTAGCATACATTTTTTAACCGTAATGCTTTTTGGCAATTTGTATTCTCACTACATTGTAAATGTTTGAATATTCGTCTATAAAAAAAATTTTCTAGAGAATATTTGATTAATTATTTACCTACAATGTTTTTTATAAATTCCTGTTTTTTTCTACAGTGTGATTTTGAGGGAAAAACCTTTTACTTTCACAGACATAATGCTCAATGATGATAGGAAATTTATTACATTTCAACTTACAATTTTTTTTAATAACAAAGTGAAACAAAATATTTAAGAATATATCTTAAATACAAAAAATTGGTTTAAGGGTATTTTTTCATACGAAAGGATTCAAAAAAAAAAGTTCATCAAATCTATGTCGCTAAAAAATATTACTTGAAGAGTTCTTTGCCTACAATTTTTTTTTACCAAAGAATTCAACTTTTAATGGTAAATTTCTGTACCTACAAGGAATTATGTCATTTCTACAGATTTAATAAAATTCACTGATGAGGGCCACCGTTGTGTGCCAGAACGTTTGAAACAATTTAATTGATTCAAATTCACCTGACCATAAAAGCCAACAGCGTACATAAAAATTATTTACGAGAAATTCATTTAAAAACTACCAGCTGCAATAAAAATCAAAGACGCATACATTATCATTTCAATTATATTTATTATTATTAATAATTAAATTATGTGAAAATGACGCATCCATAGACGCGACACTTGATCTACTGCATGATCAAAATTCATAGATGTGACACAAATAATGAAAACCAGGTGGTCCCGTATATTTCCACAATCCTCTACCAATTGGTTATAATAATTTCTCACATGAAATAACTCCTGATGTGCAGTTAGTCATGTGGAATAAAAGAATTTAAAAAATAGCAGTAAGATGGAGTTGGAATAGCAGTTTGCGTTCTCCCTTTGTTGGAGGAGTACAAAAAGCAGACAAAAAGACTAGAAAAGACTCCTCAGTCCTCTGTTAGCTGAAACACCCTCAAACAAACCATAGCCGTATCCGTATAGGTGCATGCAGCATACTCATACTCATACATCAGAAGGGTCACTACCTGGCAGGGAAAGACACCATACCATGCATGTTGCACGCGCTCACGATGATACGCAATGGCACGTACGGACACACTGGCACACAGAACTTGGGACTGGGACCAAGAACCGCAACATCGGTATGGCGGTCTATGCCATACGGCATACGGTGTGCTTCTCTCGTCGTGAGTTTATCCAAGATTTATCGGCCTCCCGTGGTACCGAACCGTGCTGAAAACGCTGCAAAACACGCTGTGTATACACGGTGCCCGGATAACGAGGCGCTACCAAGCCGTTATAGATGCCCGGAGTCATTTATAGGAGAATTTATCTTTCCCCGCGTCGAACAAAAGGGGGGACCACTATCGTATCGTAGAAAACTCCATTTGAACAGCCGCGGATCCAGAGAAGTGACCTCAAGGGGGGGGGGGGGCAGAAAATTTTATACAGATAGAGGGCTATGGCTCATTAAATTTTTTTTTGAACATACAGGTACTTGACCTGGTAATGTAATGTCTTACACTCTTAGAAGTTTCTGTAGCAACGTTTCGATACGCGTAACTATAGCTTTATGCAGAAATCGTTTTTAAATGTTACTATACAGGAACAGAAATTTCAGCAATGGTAACTGTTTAACTTAAAGCTTTGGTTACTTCTTCAAAAATATTGTGTTACAATTGAGAAATTTTCAGTTACTGTATCTAAAAATCTCTAAGGATTAACAAATTTTTTCGGGCTATCAATTTTTATTTGAAATATGTAGTTTATATTTGTCCTGACGATATAAATAGTAAGAAATTATTAGGAAAGTTATTATAAACACTCTTGATTCATTGAGTATATTATATAACCTCTATAGCCAAGAGGGCGTCGTTTGACGTAAACAGCGGACTCACTATTCAATTAAAACCTGGATTAATAATTAATTTATGCAGTTGCTGATAGTCACTTGCGGTCCTGATGTACCCTTTTAGAAGTTCATTTACGAGGCAGATGATCGCAGTATCTTCTAACTATTTAATTGCATAGATAATTAGCTCATCAAAGGAGCTTCTATAGGTCGTTGTCTTTACTGGCGACTTTAACACATTTTTCAGTTTCTTCTTCTCGTGCGAATTTCGAATCCTTATCACACTTGAGATAATTATATATCGGAAAAAAATAGATTTACTGCCTCGTTATAATTTAACACAAACTTTTGCAGTTCTTTGCCGCCCATGACCACATCCGCCTTGCTTTGTCCGCTTCGAACGCGATTGAGAAGCGAGAAGTGCACAGTTGCATTCTACGCAATTCTTTCGGTAACGATAACTTATATTTTTGTTACCATTTGAAAATGTTATTGAACTATTTGTAATTCTTAGATACCGTTTCTGCATGTCAATGAAAATTTAGTCAATTTATTTACTATAAATGTTAATTAATTTTATTTCCGGCAACCTAGTTTAGTAAACTTTAGTTCCTTTAGTATCCTAAATGTGTCGGAATTTTCTGAAAATTTCTAACAGTATACATTATTTTAGATGCGATAGTATCTCTCCTCCGTTTCATTGAATTGAATCGAAAAAAATGTCTAGTTCAAACAGATAAATACTGAATTTTTGCAAATCATACAAGTTGAGAATTTCAAACTTTTATACCTTTAAAAATGTTCAATTTAAATATTGAATGCGTAACTGCAGAATAAAAAAATTTGAAAAATTAGAAATCTTCTAAATTTAAAGTATATGAAACTTTAATTGCATTATTTTTTATTTAATAGTTCATCAACAAATTTTATCAAACTTTATTCAAACAAATAGAGAGAGCTATGACTAACTAAATTGACCAATTGCGAGGAACAAGGTAATTACCAGAGATACCATAATAGGCAGTAACACTCGGCTATCCTATCTGGTAATCCAGTGTAATTCCATTGTAACTCAAAGTAATTGGAAATAATCCACTCATAATTCGAGGTAATCGACTGGTAATCTAGAGTAATACAGTTCTAATCCAGACGAATTTAGAGTAATCTACTTGTATTCTAGAGTAATCCGGTTTCAACCAGAAGATATCCACTTGTAATCTGTAGTAATTCAAAGTAATTCAGAGTAGTATAATTGTAATCAAGAGTAATCTGATTCTAATACTCAATAATCCAGAGTAATCTCATTGTAATCTAGAGTAATCCAATTCTAATTAGAAATTATACACTTGTAATCTGGAGTTATTCAGAGTAATTCGCAGAGTAATCTACTTGTAATCCAGGTAATTGGGAGTTATTCAAGTAATCTAAGTAATCAAATTATAATCCAGAGTAATATATCTATAACCCAAAATAATACCCTTGCAGTCCAGTCAATTCGCAGTAATTTATTTAATCCAAGAAATTACCTTTTAATCTAGAGTAATTCAATTAATTCGTAGTAATTAACGTAGTTAATCCAAACAGTTTTTGACCATTTAGTTATAAAAAAATTTTGCCGAAAATTCATTTTGTTGAATGAAAATTTAATGATTTTATTATTCGCTAAGAATTTATCTTTTCAGCTAAAAATGCATGTATCTTATTGCAAATTAGTCTTTCTGGCAGAAAATGTATCTTTTGGATTGGAAATTCATGTTTTTGGTTTGGAATTAAATTATTTGTTGGAAAGTTGATCTATTTTGTAGGAAATTTAATACTTAACTTGAAATTTTTTGTCGGTTACAAATTCGGCTGTTTTGTTAATAATTAATCTTTTCGGGTTAAAAATTCAACTGTTTTGGTTTAAAAAATTAATTTCTTCAGTTGAAAATTTAACTATATTGTTGAAAATTTGTTTGTTTTTTTTGTTTGGTTGAAAATTAATTTTTTCTAATTGAAAATTCAACTGTTTTGGTTTAAAAAATTAATTTCTTCAGTTGAAAATTTAACTATATTGTTGAAAATTTGTTTTTGTGTTCGGTTGAAAATTAACTTTTCCCATTTGAAAATTTAACTGTTTTGGTTTAAAAAATTAATTTCTTCAGTTGAAAATTTAACTATATTGTTGAAAATTTGTTTTTGTGTTTGGTTGAAAATTAATTTTTTCTAATTGAAAATTCAACTGTTTTATTTTCAGTGAAAATTTGTCGTTCGTAATTGAAAATTACTGTGTTTTGCTGAAATTTCGTTTTTTTTAGAAAATTAAGATTCTTGCTTGGCAGATTATCTTTTTGGCTGAAAACCGAACTATTTTTTTAAAAATTCAACTATTTTTTAATTCAACTATTTATAAATTTATGTATTTTGCTGTAAAGTCGTGTTTTCCGGTAGAAAATTAATCTTGTTTGTTCGTCAATCAACAGTTTTGTT